>JAGXJF010001906.1:0-229961 GCA_019208055.1 Stipa capillata | reverse complement strand
AGTCACGAAGATATCCAAAACATAAATCTAATAGCACTATTCAATGCAGATTCACAAAGGGAAAATGACCAGCGAGCATTATGACATGGCAAAATACCACCCACTGCGTAGTCCCCATAGTCCATAACAATCCAAACAAGCTCGTGCTACTTGGCCAGCCACTAACACACGAGTTCGTCCGACCTTGGCTAGGCACTAACACATGAGCTCGTCCGCTTGCTAGGTGTGTGGCCGGCAGCGGCAAAAAGTCCGGATGGCCGCCGGCGATCACGTCGGACGCGGCCGGTGGGAGGCGCTGGCCTCAAGCGAGACGAGTAAACAGCGGCTTCCCTCCCACAGCCCAAGGAGTGCGTCCATCGATGGTTGAGCATGCCTGTGCCGTTATACCGGGAGACGGCAGTGGAAGGCGATCGACGGAGATAAAGAGTTCGACGCCGTGGCGATCGGCAAGATCTTGACGCAAGGACGGACATGGACAGGTGCATCATGCATGGTGCTTAGTCTTGACGCAAGGACGGACATGGACTTGAGTCAAGGTGAATAGTGTTATCGCTAAAGAAAAATGATCAGCGAACAATATGACGTGGCAAAATACCACCCCCTACCCACGGTACACAACAATCCAAACGAGCCGGTCCGACCTGGCAAAACCCCAGCCACCCGCGCAGATCAAACGACAAAAGCGAACGCAAACAAAAATCTCATCCACATCCGATCCACGCCGTCCACTGGCCCGATCCAACCGCTGAGACACCCCGCGATCTCCCCTCATCCTATCCACTGCTCCCCTCGGTCCCTCCGCCCCGCTTCACTACTACGTGCTCTGCTCACTCCCTCGCTCACTCTCCACCACACGTCGAGCTCGAGCGAGCCCGAGGCAGCAAAGAATCGCGGCAACAATGACCTCCCTCTCCTCCTCGGCTGCCACGGCGCGCGCCACGTTCCTGCCGTCGTCATGCCGTGCGCGGCCGGCGGGGGGCAGGAGATCGCGGCTCGTGGTGACGCGCGCGGCGGCGTCGAGCCCGAAGCTCCCTAGCGGGAGGCGGCTGCGGGTGGCCGTGGTGGGAGGGGGCCCCGCGGGCGGCTCGGCGGCGGAGGCCCTGGCGAAGGGAGGCGTGGAGACGGTGCTCATCGAGCGGAAGATGGACAATTGCAAGCCCTGCGGCGGGGCCATCCCTCTGTGCATGGTGTCCGAGTTCGACCTGCCGCTGGACCTCGTGGACAGGAGGGTGACCAAGATGAAGATGATATCGCCGTCCAACGTCGCCGTCGACATCGGCCGCACGCTCGCGCCGCACGAGTACATTGGGATGGTTAGGCGCGAGGTGCTCGACGACTACCTACGCACCCGGGCACAGAAGGCCGGGGCCGAGGTCGTCAATGGCCTCTTCTTAAGGTATGCATGCCACTCCATCAAACGCAAGACTATGAGCTACGAGCTATACTTCTCCAGTCATCGTGCTGGGCTTGATTCTGACTGTATATTCATTGAACACACACGCTGAAATGTTTGCTTGGGCGGCTACTCAAATCCAAGAAAAACCTGAAAGAAATGAGAAATGTAAGGAGACAAGGAAGAATTAGAGAGTGCCAGAGTGGTAGCATTAAAGTTGCGTGATGAACTTAACACGAGATATTATTTACATGAGTTGACTCGACCTTTAGTCATTATTTGGCCTGCATGCATGTCTGTCAAACCCCAAATTCTAGTACCTATGCAAAACTGTACATGCTTAAATAAATAAAGCTGTGGTTTAACCAGCATTTGAAATTTTAACATAAAAAGGGTGAACCAAAAGTGCAAATGCAAAAACTGAACAATATGCCAAAATGACGACCCTGCTTTGCTTCAAAGACAAACGTGAACCTCTAAAAATGCCGTTTTGAATAAGCAGTGTGGCTGATCTGACTTGACTGTTATCCTTATCCTTAGGTACGAGGCGCCCAAGGAACCTAACGGCTCGTACACGGTGCACTACAACCATTACGACAACTCCAACGGCAAGGTCGGCGGCGAGAAGCGGTCGTTCGAGGTGGACGCGATCGTGGGCGCGGACGGCGCCAACTCCCGCGTCGCCAAGGACATGGGCGCGGGCGACTACGAGTACGCCATCGCGTTCCAGGAGCGCGTCAAGATCCCCGACGACAAGATGCGGTACTACGAGGAGCGTGCGGAGATGTACGTCGGCGACGACGTCTCCCCCGACTTCTACGGCTGGGTGTTCCCCAAGTGCGACCACGTCGCCGTCGGCACCGGCACCGTCACCCACAAGGCCGACATCAAGAAGTTCCAGGCCGCCACGCGCCTGCGAGCCAAGGACAAGATCGAGGGCGGCAAGATCATTCGCGTGGAGGCTCACCCCATCCCCGAGCACCCCAGGCCTAAAAGGTAACACCGCAATTTTTCACAAGATTCATTTCTGTGTGCAAGAACTGCCAGTGTTAATTTGTTCAATCAGTTTACTCACGCATATGGCTTTGTGTTGGATCATCAGGGTGTCGGGGCGGGTGACGCTGGTTGGTGACGCGGCCGGGTACGTGACCAAGTGCTCGGGGGAGGGCATCTACTTCGCGGCCAAGAGCGGGCGGATGTGCGCGGAGGCTATCGTGGCCGGGTCGGCGAACGGGACGCGGCTGGTGGAGGAGGGCGACCTGCGCAAGTACCTGGCCGAGTTCGACCGGCTCTACTGGCCGACGTACAAGGTGCTGGACGTGCTGCAGAAGGTGTTCTACCGCTCCAACGCGGCGCGGGAGGCGTTCGTGGAGATGTGCGCCGACGACTACGTGCAGAGGATGACCTTCGACAGCTACCTCTACAAGCGCGTCGTGCCGGGCAACCCGCTCGAGGATCTCAAGCTTGCCGTCAACACCATCGGCAGCCTCGTCAGGGCCACCGCGCTGCGCCGGGAGATGGAGAAGGTCACCTTGTGAGTCTGGCAGCGGCACTGCTCTGCTCTGCTCGGGTGTTTGATCGAAATTGCGGCGGATCGGTGTAGTAGAGATTTGCGGCTGATCAAACAGACTTGGACCAACGTACGTACGTAGAGACGGACAAGCGAATAAGGTTGCGTCGATCGGTGAAAATTAAGCTCGTCTTCTGACGATCCATCCTGTCCGGTTTTCTTGTAGAACACACGGTGATGTTCAGACTTCAGAGCAGCTCGTCTGGATTACTGCAATTTGCACCATGTTAATCTTCCATGTGAATGAAAGTAGTATAAAGGTTCCCTCTTTGAGCTCTTTTACGGTACCTCGGAATGAATGTTGACTGTTCATTTGTTCAAATCTAATGGCTCATCTTGTCTGGTACTCCAATACTAGACTTAAAGGAGTACTACTTCTAAAGACCAAATAAGGAGTAACCTGATATAAAAGCAGAATACAATAGAAAAATTAGATAAAGACTAGAAATTCTCACAAAAAAGTAAAACATCTGATCGTTAATTTGGTGAACCCTTTTATTATTACTAGACCACAACCGATAGATCTTCATAACTGCACCTAAACAGATCACAGCCGATAGATCTTCATAACTGCACCTAAACAGATCACATCCGATAGATCATCATAACTGTACATAAATAGACAGCTCGATATAACGACTAGCAGGCCGGCTCATAAATGTACCTAAATAGACAGTTCAGTACAGGTTGACTCGCGATTTGAACTTTTATTTCTGTACTGATCTAATATCACGCGTACGGATAAAAATTAAAGATAATTAAAAATGTTTGATGCGCAATTAGTACTGATCTAATATCACACATGCGGGTAAAAAATAAAGATAACCAAAACGTTTCCCACGCAATCAGTACTGATCTAATATCACGTGTACAAGTAAAATAATAAAGGTAATTAAACAAATCACATCCGATAGATCATCATAACTGTACCTAAATGGACGGCTCAGTACAATGCCTAACAGGCCGGCTCGCGAGTTGAACTTTTATTTCCCGTGCTAATATAATATCACACGTACATGTAAAATACATAAAGATAATTAAAAATATTTCTCGCGCAATTGCGCGGGACACTGTGCTAGTTTCTATAAACAATGAGATCCATCTATACCATTATAATCTAGACCCACTATAATCGAGAGTGCATCTAAAAAATAATCAAAAAAGTCGCGCATTGTGGGATTCAAACCTACGACCACAAGGTTAATAGCCTCGCCGATCTACCAACTGAGCCAGATGAAGTTCCTATTTAATATACTAGCCAGAATCTTTAAATAGCCAGAATATTTAAGCAGCAAGCCAAAAAGTCAAAATTAACTCTCTGAATGAAAGGTTGGATTTGTTTGATACTCCTATAGTTGCTTAGGGAGTACTAGTGTACTGAAAAAATTCTCGCCTGTTTGGGGTTCATGTGTGTTCTGACGAACGACGAATGGAATGAAATGGTTGAACAACAACCAGAAAGCATGTTGAATGGAGAGATTTACGTATTCTACCTCCTTCCACAATAGAAGAAATAATTATATCTTCCTGTCTAACAAGGAATACTTCTTTAACGAAACAATCCTCAATTCGCAGCTTCTTGATGGCACAATGCTTCATGATATGCCAGCAGAGTGTGCATATATTGGTCAGTTATGAACTTTGTATAAGTAACATTTGTTGGCACAGCCGGTCATGCCTGAAAATATACCTGAGATTTGGCGTGCATGAATTACCAACTAATGTCACTATCAGTGAGAAGATGGCAAGACATGCATAGCGGTATATATATCCGGTGAAAATGGCCTAAACTTACAAATTCCGTGAAAATCAGTGTAAAAGCTATGAAATAATTTCTAATTTATTTTCGCAACTAGCTGCGCCTATACCTCCCATCAGTGGAACATGCCACCAGAAATTTTGAATGTGAGAAAACTAAAGGTTCCAAAACATATTATAACATATGTATTTGCCCCCAAAAAAGAATTCTTCGCAGTTCACAAATGTACACATCTTGCATGATTTTCTTTCAAGTGCACATGTTATAGTATGTTTTACTTCCATGGGCCTTTTTAATTTTAATTTTTTGAAATCTCACGATGTGCATTTAGCAATGGGGTGTAGCCGAAACTAGTAGCGATTTTTCATTTTTCTGGAATATCATGTTGTATAGCCATTCAAAATTTCAAGATCAAATTCAATTCTATTTGCGAGATAAGAAAGACAAGTACTATGGTCCCTAAAAAAAGCAAGTACTATGGAAGAGCTGCATGTTCTATATTCCCATCATCCACCAAGTGCCATGAGCCCTTCTGAAATTCTGAAAATCGATCCAAAAGTCCTTAAAAAATCTCAAATAATTCGTAGCACTAGGGAAGAGCATGTCCTATAGCCATAGCACAACATTTACAAAAGTAACACACAACATCAAACAAATTTCATGAAACCGGTCGAGTCCCATACGTGTTTCAATAATTCTCAAAGAAAAATTGTAAAAAATCCCTTCTCCCTTGTTTTGCCCTCAAAGTTACCACCCAATTTCCATCATAAAGAAAAACTACCACCCACCAAATCCACGAATTCTGTTATCCACGCACCGCAGATCATCAATTCCAAAACTACATACCATGCTCCACCAAAGTTCAACATAGAGAGAGAGAGAATGCAAACTACTCTTTTTAAACAAGTTTATTTACTAGTAGCAGTACTAGATCACACATGCGTAAACAGGAGACTACTAGTAGCAACGCACAAGATGCTGACGGCGGCACAAGAGCCGTCGAGCTTGTCGTTGGCTGCCAGCCTCCTGCCCACGGCCGCTCCTTAACAAGCTCGACACGTGCGATGTTTGTCAATCCTTGGACCCAAAATTCTAAACCTTAGCAATATTAAACCGTACGATCAAATTAAATCTTATTTGTGAGATAACAAGAGAAAGTATTCGAGACAAACATGTTTCATAAGTCTAACGGTTCTATTGCTTCCAATATTACTAGATTAGGCATTTCGCTAGAGGTGGATGATGTTCAAGTTGAGGAATCTATTAATCTTGTTAAAGAGTTAGAAATTGAGCACCTTTTAGCTGTGGATAGAGCTGTTCCCTGTCTTGCTAAAAGAGAGGACGAGGAGGTTGAATCCCTGAACATATCCTCGATTGATCATTTTTGCTCGAATTTAGTTGAGGAGCAGATGATAGACGGTGGTGATCAATTCGATTTCCAGTTCATGCCTCGTAGAAACAAAGCCCATTCTGCTAAGAAACGATCACCAGGGTCTTCCCGAGGAAAGCTCACTCGCAAATGCAAATCTAAGAAATGAAGGGTATTTTTTGAAATAGTAGAGGTCTTGAGGACCTAGCTAAGCACCGTCATATAGCTGAAAAAGTTAAGGAGGAACCGTTGGATTTTATAGCCATCCTCCAAACAAGCAAAGAGGATTTTTCACAAATTGTCCAAAACAATTTATGTGGTAGTCTTGACTTCCTTTGGAGTTGGACCCAACCACACAGATAATCTAGGGGATTCTTATAGGTATTAACCTTGCCTTTTTTCAATATTACCTCCATTGAACCTGGGGATTTCTTCCTCAAATACCATCTTTGGAACAAGGAGGATGGGTTCCAATGGGTTTTAGTATGTGTCTATGGAGTAGCTCAACCTGATTCGAAAGAAAAATTCCTCATGAAGCTGGTTCAAGCTTGTAGTAAGGAGTCTCTCCATATGCTAGTAGGGGGTGATTTTGATATTATTTGCCATGAAGAAGAGAAAAATAATGAAACTTTTGATGCTTGACGGCCTTTAATGTTTATTCTGTCATTGATAGCCTCGCGGGAGATTTCTTTATCCAGCAGGAAGTTCACTTGGGCGAATTCCTTAGAAAACCCCACTTGTGAGATAATTGATAGAGTTCTTATGAGCATAGAATGGGAACAACAATTTCCTTTGGTCATGGTCGATGCCCTAGAGCGGTTTTTATCCAATCACACACCTCTTCTCTTTAACTAAGGTGCAACGTCACATGTTGGCAACCAACCCTTTTGAAGTTCGAACTCAGGTGGTTGCAATAAGGCAGGTTCATGGATATGGTGACTGATGTTTGGCACCGTGTGCGAAGGGGCAATTCGGCCATGGAACGATGACATTGGAAAATTCATTCTCTTCGCCAGCATTTGAGGGGGTGGGCAAAAAAATACTAGTGGCATCTATAAAAAATAAAAACAACGGCTTTTAGCAATTATTGATATGCATGGTAAAAAGGCATGAATGATCGGTTTAATGGTTGCCGAGGTGGATATCAAGCAACAGTCCAATGAGAGCCTTGCCAAGATTCTTAGGGAGGAGGAGCTCAAGTGGTATTAGAGGGCCTTGGCACTAATAGTATTTTGATAGTTGCTCAAAAAGTTATTCAACCTACTCAAACGACCCTTTTACCAGGCTGGTGCATCATGGAGGGCGTTGCCATTTTATATGAAACCATCCATGAGATTTGTTGGAAGAAACTTGATGGGGTAATTTTTAAAATTGACTTTGAAAAAGCTTACTACCAAGTGAAATGGTCTTTCCTCTGCCAAACACTCTTGATGAAAGGTTTTTCATCTAAGTGGAGTAATCAGATAATAAAAATTGTCCAAAGCGGTAGTGTTGGAATAATGATGACATTGATCTATTTTTTCAAACTTTTGAAAGATTTAAGGCAAGGTGACCCAATGTCCCCGATTCTATTTAGTATCGTAGCGGACATGTTGGAAGTCATCATTGCACGGGCAAAAGAGGATGGACAGATCAGTGGTGTCATTTCACATAGAGGGTAGGATTTTCATTCTCCAGTATGCTGCTGATACCATATTATTCATGGACCATAATCTAGATCAAGCTGTGAATATGAAATTACTCATTTGCATCTTTGCTCGGATTAAAGATTAATTTCCACAAAAGAAAAATTTACTGCTTCGGTCGCGCCAAGGAATTTGAACTCTTACATATAGCTGATTTTGGTTGTGGGGCGGGGAGCTTTCCCTTCAAGTACATTGGCATACCTATCCATTTTTAAAGTCACGCAATAGAGACTAGAAGGGGGTTGAGGACCACTTTGAGAAAAAACTAAGTAGCTAGAAAGGTCGAAATCTCTGTTCCAGAGGCCGGTTTGTGCTCATTAATTCAGTTCTAAGTAACCTTCCAATGTTTATACTCTTCTTTTTTGAGGTCCCGAAAGGTTTCATAAGCAGTTGGACTATTACAGATTCAGATTTTTCTAGCAAAATTATACCCACAAGTGTAAATACATACTTGTCGAATGGGGCATCCGCTGTAAACCCAAGGATGAAGAAGGACTAGGCATTCAAGATCTAGACATACAGAACAAATGTTTACTCAGCAAGTGGCTCTTCAAACTTCTAACGAAGGATGGGGTCTGGCAAGAATTGATTCACAAGTACTTATGGGATAAACCTTTTAAATTATGTTCAAAGCAAGCCTTTTGATTCCCCTTTTTGGAAAGAATTAATGGACGTTCAAAACGAAAGAGTGAGAGATTGAGATTGATTGAGCACTAGAGCAGTGAGTTCATCTTAAGTCTTCATCACACCTATTTCTCTTGGAGATTTGGGTTTTTTAGACAGCTAAAAGTGCTTGAGAGCTCCCAAAAAAATTATGGTGAGCCTCAAGAAATTTGTGAAGGCCATAATCCGCCTCCTGCAAGCAAAGGATCACCATCAAGAAAGGAACTAGTCGCTCGGTGCACTTTCTCGAGAAAAAGGTTTGAAAAAGAGCTGGTTTCAGTCTTTATGACCAAGCTCCTCAACGGAGGCATATGATTCGCCCAAGGATCTGAATTTCAGCAGCAATATCTTTGCCTCTTCTTGGTTTACATTCCACACTTTACTTTCGCAAGTTCTTTTGTGTTGTCGTTTACTTGTGCTACTAGTATTTAAGGGTACTCATATAGTTCTTGCACTAGATAATCTTCTATCCCACATAATTACAAAAAGTTGATAAAAATAGGTATATTTGTTACTCCCTCCAATTCACAATACAGTGCACCCTAGAAAATTTCTTAAATTTCAAATTAGAGTGTATCCTGAGGGATGAGGGAAATGCCAGAAAACCAAGTCACAAGGTTGTGCCACGTTGCAGCAATAACGAAAAAGCGCATTAACTTTGATCCTGCTAGTACTAATGCTGGACTAATTGGCGGTAAAGTGTTGATGCTAATGGTTTTTTGAGTTGAATTGTTGCATGTTGTCATTAATATTAATTGGGTATGCAAACAGCCGGGATGGCAAACAACGGAATCCAACACCGTGAATTAATGCAGCTCGTTTATCTATTGTGTCATTTAAGTGCTACAAAAAGGGTCTGATTTCAGTCTGAGTGCGTTGTATTGTGAATTGGAGGGAGTAGTTGTCTATCCACCCCTCCCCTCTAGATTGATATCTTGATCTTTTAAGATTACGCTAATAAAAAAGAAAATGCACAATGGTTTAAGGGTCATCACATAAACAACAAAGTGGTTACCCACCCAGTTTCTTTCGATCAAATTGTCTTTGGTTAGCATCATGCCACATCAAGAGAGACTTATTTTAACCTACTGGAAATTCTAGCTTCCCAAAGGTGTTTAAAAGGACCAACCATTAGTCTAGTAAACTATATTTTTATTATTGCACAATAAATGATAGATCTTCGTGTCCATGTTTCAATAGATCACAGCCGATATATTTTTGTATTGCATCTAACAAACCACAACCGATAGATCTTTATAATTATACCACCAATAATTTGAATCTTAACGTAGAATGATCTAATATGGCATACAAACGATCAACTATTCATGATCCAAACCTTAATTCCTTGTGATCTAATATAACCATGTATCGGCTTAGTAGAACAATTGGTCGGCTACTTTACTCAATGTACTGATCTAATATCACGTACAAACAACTAGTCGTCTAACATACAAACCAATAATCAGCCTCACGATCCAAACATTAGTTCCACGTATTGATCCAGATCACGTATTAACAATCGATCGCGTATTAACAATCGACCAATTCTTAATCTGAACTTTAATTCCGTATACTAATATGATATCACGCACAATCAACCTTCTGGCTTAGTACAAACGACTGAGCGTCCGGCTCGATATATGGTTGACTCGATTAATTCCGCGTACCGATCTAATATCATGTCTAGGTGACCAACCGGCTGGTGGTTCGAACTTTAATTCTTCGTACTGAAATCACATACAAAATGACTTGCTAACTCACGTATAAACTACCGGTCGGTTGGCTCGCAATCTAAATTTTAATTATACAAATTGATCTAATACCACGTATAATCAACACACCAGTTGCAGGTTTGGTGTTCTTGAAAATAACACAATAATATTTACCTATGTGAGCGTATGAGATTAAAGATTTCAATGTAATTATACAGGAGACTGTTAGTTTAAAAAAATATCAGGAGCATTTCGATGCCACCTGGGAATATCTTCCTCTCCACCTATGGCACACGTAAGAAAAGTAATTTTTTCTAACAAATTCAACTGAATTTGCACGCCCCATCCAACCATCTCCTAAAAGTCGAGACCCAATCATTTGAGGCCAACTAATTAACAGTACGTTGAGTTACATTGCCAATTGAGAAGAAAAGTTAAGAGTGAATTACCAAACAGCTACTGTAACGATCAGTGGCAAGTTGAGAAGAAAAGTTATATACAGCAAAAACCTCCTACCTTCCTGCCTTGGTCAGACCACAAAAGCTGATTAGACGACACGTACGACATATTTGATCAGACAAAAATTCCACTGATCAAAACTGCAAAGCATCCAGAGACAAAATTCCATGAACAGGCAGATTCATCTTGAATTCTTGATGCATCGCCATCATTCCTCAAGTGCCATGAGCCGTCTCCTCTTGTAGTTCTCCTTGAAACACGCCTGCCTCAACACCTTCGTCTTGTGATCCAGCACGACATCACCAGGTCTCTCCTCCAACAGCTTCTTCGTTTGCTGCAGCATCTCTAACACACTTCTAGTCCTACCTCCCTCTTCCCCAGTGTCCCTCCCTAGCTCCTGCAGGACATGATCAATTCATATTCACCGGTTTCGCAATGTTACATGTTCAAGAAAATAATTAGACACCAATGTTGAAGAGATGGTGAAAAAATTCGAGAACTGAAGAGATGGAAATTAACAAGAACACCTGAACATTCTTGATGAGCGTCTGCAGGCTCTTCACCTTGCGGTGCGGCCACCGCGGGATCCCGAGCTCCCTGCATCTCCTCTTCAGGTGCGTCAGCCCCACTTTGAGCTCCTGCGCCGCCTCCTTGATCGGCATGCAGAAGTGCCGCGACACCAGCTCGAAGGTCAGCAATGGCCTCTCCTCTGACCCATTGCTCAGGCGCCTTTGCATTTTTACGGCGTCACCGCGCAGCTTCAGTTCCTTCTCACTCTTGCGACGAGCTTCTTCTTCCAAGGCAGCCCAGAAGCTCAGGATATCACCTTCGAAGAGGGCGTCAAGCTCGTCTGCGTTGGCACATAAAGAACATGAACTCTAGAAACTTTGTACTGCTTGATGCTCATGCTTTGTACAAAGACTTGTACCTTGCAAGAAGCAGCTCTGTGTGATAGTAGTACTAGTACAGAAATGCTGAGTGGAGAAGAAGAGTGCTTCCTCTAGTAGGTACTCGAGACTCCAGCACGGCAGCAAGTACATGCAAAAGACAGGAGTATAATAATTCCTTAATTATAAGCTTCAATGAACTATAAACGAGTACTAGTTCATCTTGCAAGCAAAAAAGCTAGCATACGTGGAGCTCATACACAAGGACATGTAATGTAGCATCACCAGAAAGTGCTAGTAACAAGAAAACTAAGCCTTGCAGGGGAGCTGTTGAGTACTACTTACCTGAAATCCTGAAAGAAATCTTCCTCTTCATGAAACTTAAAATTCTGGAAGTAGTCGCGTTCACAGAACCTGACATTTTCCATTGGGGAGGGATGGATAGATGACAGCCGCAACTGGAGATGGCCGCTGCTAATAGCACCACTGGATTTAAAGGGAAACATTCATGAGGAACTAATGCAGGCTTTGGTAACTGCAGATTAAGTGCCGGGATGTGTGCGGACGTGCAACGGGACTAAGAAAGTGCCCAATGACGTTCCTTCTTTTGTACTAGCAAATCTTGCAGTGCTTGGATAGAGAGTGCCTGCAGAGTGATGTACTCTACTCCACCTGGCAACTTCTGTCACCTTTCACTTGGAAATGATCGTTATTAGCAAAGTCCCAGTTCCCCAGCATAAATCGATTTGCGAAGCCTCACTCTTTCCTCCTGTCCTTGGACGTCATCTCTACATACTTACTGACATAATCATGCACTCGTACACGACATCTTTCGTTTTTGGAGGACTCGTACACTAATGTTGGAGCGTTTCCAGCAGCTAGAAAACTCAGGAATGAGATCAATCAAACCTCCTGCCCATTCTACCCCCTCTGACCGATAAGCCATTCTTCCCGATAAGCCCTGTCTTCTTTCATAGCCAGAACCAATGCACAACGCGACGCTCAGTCAGGACTGAAGATGTAAACAAATTTATTCAATCGATACCAGAACTCAAAAACGTGATGAAAGATTAGCGTTGTTAGAGAACATGACTGAAACACTTTGAAACATCAGCATTTAGGTGATGTATTGGAGAAATAGTGATGAGAGAGAAAAAGTGAGGTTGTTACTAGAGGGAGAAACATATTTAGCTCTTGTATCAAGACATTAGTAATAAGTACTCTACATCATAATATACTATCTGAAACAATAAAAACATATAATATAAAATAATTTTACAAGACAAATTCAATAATATTATTTTCGAAGATCATGCATGTGCCAATGACATTATTCTTATATAGCCGATTCATATACTTTCTCATACGTTTGTGGTCAAAGTATAAAAAGGTCGATCACCTGCATCTTACGACGACCTATATTTCTAGACAGGGTAATATGTGTTATTATAGGACTATGCATAAACCAAGGTACAACTCCCTCCCCTTTGAATTTTGTCAGTGGACTCGGTAGTCTCCATTTTAAAATGTTTGTATCTTGAGAGAATTAAAAGTGTAGTTCTAGCGATGTCTCCATTCTCTATCTATATTTATAATTAGATGCTTCGAAAGAGAATAATTAGTTGTAATATGTCAATTAACAGAGCTATCCATAGTCATTGCTCATTAATTTTTTTCTCAAAATTACAGTTTATCCTGGTATGCGCATGGTGTGACGCGGACGAATATAGTGAAACAGAGTACTCCCTCCGTTTCAATGTAACTGTCCTCAGTCTTGGGATATTCCTTTTCAAAATATATACCCATTGAGGATATCAAGGATACAATTATTATGTTGTATCCATTGTATAACCCTATTAAAATATTTTGGGAATGATTAGATGATTGTCTTATGTTATTTAATAGGGGTTATGCATAGTCATTTCTCGTTTACTCCCTCCGTGTCACTATGTAGGTTGTTTTAGATATTGACATAGTCTTCTAGACGACACTCGACAAATAAGTTTTTATGAAAATATGATGCTTCAAGTAAAACTAAATATACAATATGAAAGTATATTTCATGATAGTTCAAGGAACATCAATGTTTTACTATATATGTTGGTACTTTTTTCTGTATTAATGGTTAAATCTAAAAATGTTTGACTTATTTAAATCCTACGTCGTGAAATGGATGGAGTACCTTTTATTAGATTTGGTGCTTTCTTGATTTATGCGCACGATGAACTGCCAACTGATATAACGAAAGAGAGGTATTACATATTACTCCCTTCGTCCATCTATGTTAGGCGCGTTTTGCCTGACATTTTGTCTAACTTTGTAAGACGCATAAGCTCTCCCGGTGCAACTTTGCACGTTTTCTTCCCTTTCTACCCCTCTCTATTCCATTTCACCATCTCCTTCATTCTCCCAACAACCCTTCTTCCTCCACTCTTCGGTTGACGTCGCGTGCCTAGGCTGTGGCCGTGAGTTCCTCAAGGAGATGGGGGCGCCTCCGTCCGCCCGCACTGCAGCCGTCTACCTCCGTCGCCTGCGCGCGCACCATGCCAATGATCTGCGCCTCCATCAAACACGCCATGCCACGGCAACCCGGTCATCTTGCTCCAACGCTCAGCTGTTTGTGCATGAGAGGACGAGTCCCTTGCCGCGGTGAGCAGCTTCGAGCTCTTCTACGACAATGGCGCAGGCTCCGGCCTCCGCCTGCTGCCCTAAAGCATGTCCGATTTCCTCATGGGCTCTGGATTTGAGTGCGTCCTCGGCCAGCTCACCCAGATCAAGGCTGGTGGCCTCGCTCGCTGCGCGCAAGACCCCGCCTACGTCCAAGGCCATCGTCAAGTTAATGAGGGCAGATGAGTCATTCTACAGCACATCTTGGTATTAGAGAGAGGGGGGAATACGCCGTACAAAGATGGATAGACAGAGTATGTCCCTTCCTTGCACCATTAATTGCTCTTGTATGGTGTGAGTTACTCTAATCTATAAATAGTAAATGACCTTGGGAATAACCGTAGATAAACAATGGATATATAAACATCGACAAAAAATGGTTAAAACATTATTCGAATTGTAGAATTAGAATGAGATGTAGGAGTATTATTTACAAACAAAAAGAAAAAAAATGAAACTAGAATAATATGTATTTAGAGACATGGAATATAGCTTCCCCTTTATCTATCCATAACGTTTTCATTTAATCTAAGAGGTGATGTGATGGAATAATAACAGAAGAAATGAGGCATTGCCATTAAATAGTTTTTCCTTTATTTATCCATTAGTTTCTCATTTCATTTACAAGGTGCTGCCATGAATAATAACAAAAGTCACCACACGTAGTAGAAACGTTTTGTGCATTGTGGTGCAATATAGCCCCAGCTTTTAATGCGCCACTATTGCACTGCCGTTCTTCGTGGTCATGATTGTGCGTAAGTCTAATCAGGTCATTTCGCTGCCTGCCTAGTCTCAAATGGATACACTATATTTTTTTTGGGACAGCTGTGCAGACTCCCGAGGCAGAATATCGCATGATGCATGCGCAACGCATGCTGCGAGAATCGAAGTTCAGTTGCTGCTGCAGCCGTCAAGCTCTTGCCTCTATTGTCACATCGTATTAAATCACATTAATCTGAATTAGTACGGGAATTGATATATTTTCAGCTTTCCCCAGCTACACACACGAGCGATCTTAACAAAAGAAAAAACCTCATTTCTCTCAACAAATTTGATATGTGGCACGTAGAAAATTAATTTTTTTACAAAGTTATGGATTCAAAATCCCACAACTGTTCCTATCTACGGGATAAAGAAGCAGAAATAGCACGGTATTTGGGCTGAATCAGCATGATATGTTGCCACTCTAACCAATCATGTATCACTGTTAAGTATAGCAAGTCACCATATGCTAGCGCAGCAAGACCCTCGGATTTGATGCTACTATTTACTCAGTCTGACGCTATGGGCATCTCCTAAGCTGCGTTCTAGCTATAAGGAACAGGCTGATACTTGGAATGGATTAACAGTTTAACAGTGTAACAGGCCAGCAGCGATATCGACCCAGTAGGTGCACTGAAGTTATCCTATTTTCTGCAAACTAACGTTACTTCCACACTATATCACCCAAAAACTTGAGAGCAGGAACGCCTCTAATTTCCATGTCCACAAGAGGTGCTTGCATTATGTTCAACCCCATCAGCTCTGGGTCATTCTTTATCATATCCAAAGCACGTGTTTGATCCTGCATGAAACAAAATGTATAACTGGCCTGCACATATGTGCTTTCTACAAGAAGCAGATTATGAGTTCAAAATCTAAAATCTCGGAACTATGTCAATTGTACCTTTCTTTTTATAGCACAAAATTTACAGTCTGAGGATGAAGGTGGTAGAACTTGGTTAACAATGAGTCGCCTTACAGGAACACTTTCCTTTTGCAAGGAAGAATGCAATCTTGCTGATTCACTTATTGCCATGACCTGAAAAGTGTCAAAAGAAAAGCGTAACTAATACAATGAGACATACATACAGAAGGGACTGGGGAGGCAAGCACAAAATTTACCGTTGGAATTGTCACAATTATAAATTCAGTCGATTCTGTGTCACGAAAAAGTTCTCGCACTTTGACCATCCTTTCTCTGAGTTGCTCCAATTTGTTCGCCTTGAGACGGAGAATAATGAGTTCAAAGTTTTAAATACGTAGTGAAGAAACAATATGTTCCAGAGAAACTGAGCAAGGAACTTACTGCATCCTGCTGTTGAACTTCTTGTCCAAAAACTGATTTAATAGCTGATGTTGCTGAAGCAATCTTGCTCCTAAGCTGGAAAATAGAAAAACTAAATCAGTATGACAAACCTCAACTAGATGGAATGTCTAGCTATTGGCAACGGGTTTTGAAGAAAAACTTCACGTGAAATCCTTAGTACTCCTAAATTCCAGACACACCGGATGGAATAGGCAACACAATTCTTAAATCTTAACAATCATGGTGTTTGGACATATCAAGCAGGTGAACGGGAGGTTTGCGAGGTTTGGTAACCACAAGTGAAAAAAATTAGACCTCACTGAACACTGTGCAAACGAAGTGTAAACAATATGGACCAGATGAATATTCAACAGCATATACAGCCTTTCAAATTCACATTGTTAACAAAAAAGCACAATATCAAGCTGCGGAAACAAGCACAAAATGAATGAAGGCCACAGCAGCAGAGATGCATTAGCTCCTAATATTGCTTAGCCAGCAAAACAACAGAAGGTGACATCGCAAACAAGTAGAGTAGTACAAGATAAGTCAATTTTTCTTCATTCAGCAATTTAATGTGTAGCGTGGGCCTTACATCTTAGGTGACACGCAGCAAACTAAAGCTAACAATACCTTCAAGATCTTCCCAATGGATGCATCCAAGAAGTCTGGCAAGGATAATAACCGAAGTGTATGGCCCTGTCAAAGGTGGAAGCAAATCATAGATAATAATGTGATTGGTCTGGAGTCAACTTTGGATTCACAGAGATATGGTAATTACCGTAGGAGCAGTGTCAAATACAATACGGCTAAACATGCCATACTCTGGTGCTTCGAGAAATTGTATAACCTGGGTTGACATGCAAATAGGAAATCACAAGATAGAACTGGAAGAGTCAGATAAACTAGGAAGACTATAAGCCCAAAGCCACTCTTTTTACCTTTGAAATTGCTATTGCTTCATCCAATCCTGGTGGTGGTGTGTCTAATAACTCCCCCAATTTTAACTCCCCGAGCTGTATCGAATAAGAATATTACAATTATAGCACTGAAGCTGGACAAAGAAAGTCAGGTTAATCACGAACAAGAGAACAATTATGACTGAACGTAAAGGGGCTATGGGAGGATGCACTGGGAGCAAAAGTAACCAGAAATATGGCCATGTACCTGCTCAGCAAGAATCCCCAAGCCCATGCCGTCCATGAAATCTTTTACCCCAGTTCCTCCATTCTTTTGATTTGCTGTCCGAAACTCTTCACGAGATTTCTCAGGATTTATCTGCGTCAAAACTCCAAAATGCCACATTCAAACACTATCCGTAGCGATCTAGACCAAGTCATACATATGGTTAAGCCAGCACTCCACTGCTTATCATTCCACAGAACTTTAACCCTTCTAATCTCTGAATATTTTCTCAAGTTTAACAGTTGGACTTTCTAAGTTATCAAATTTGAAATGGTTCCATTGGCTTAGTCTTGTTAACATTTCCTCAATTAAGCAAAATATATGACGAATGCAAACTTTGCAAGAGAAATCAACGACAGAAACTGGCTACAAAATTAGAGTATGCTTAAATTATCGGCACAACACAAAACATCACCTCAAGCGCAAACAACGGCGAATCAGTGCCCTCGACTGGCATGAGCGTCCCACCAGTCAAGTCCTAAAATACGCAGGCAGTAGCAATGTTACAATATAACGGAAGAACACACTCAGAATAAATGCACCAAAAGTGTTCGAGGGTGGGGAGCCTGACCTGCGCGAACGAATCGCTGAGGGAGTGCGCGGGGTCGGTGGAGACGACGAGGGTGGGGTGGCCGCTGTTGGCGAAGCGCACGGCCAGCGACGCCGCGCAGCTCGTCTTCCCGACCCCTCCCTTCCCCCCAAGCATATAGTACCGCCGCGTCGTCGCGGCCGCCATCTCCCCGAACCCCAGCTCCTCCGTCCCCTCCTTCGCCGGCGGGGCCGCCGCCGCCGAGGACGACGCGCGCAGCGACGCGTAGCGGACGGGGCGCCTGCGCGGGAGGCGCACGGAGTGGGCCCGGAAGGGCGCCGCCGCCAGCGAGAGGCGGCGCGCCGCGGCGTGGAGGTGCGGGGAGGCGGTCGCGAGCATCGCGGTGAGCGGAAGATGAGGCGGAGATGGGTCTGCTCGGGTCTCTCTTCTCCTCTTCTGATTTCTGACGAAGCCGCGCCGCACCAGCGCGGAGCACGGTGCCACCAGCTGCCACGCGGCCTGCGCGGCAAGGCAGCCAAACCGGCCCAGCACCGCTAGGCCGCGCCGCGAACGAAGCCACACTTGCGGCTTGCACGCCCGACACGTCGCGATTCCCGCCCATCATATATGGGCCACGCGTCTTGGACCATGCGGCCTGCTATGCGTGGCACCGGCCCATACGGCAAGGCCTCCCTCCCAATCGAAACCCAAACCTTCTCTCTCACACCAAAACCCAGACCATTCAGGCCAGCGAGCAGGTTCAACAAGGCACATATCTTCGCTATCTTTTCACTAGAAATCGACAAGAAAATCTGCGACTTTTATGGACCTGCGATCCTTAGGCTCACACCCTGCAGGCCTGCACAGGAACCCTACACAACGTATAAGATCAAAATGCCCATTCACCGAATCAACCAAATGCAAATGACACACCACTCTACGAACCTGTGGCAAGTCAAATCGACCCCACATCGAGCGCCCGGTGACGTAATTCCGAATGATACAAGCAACCCGCTGTCCATCGCTCATTGTTTAATCCCTCTGTTAGCCAACGAGGGCCAGGCTCGCGATTCTTAATCGCGCAATTTGATTTCTTAATCACCGGGCATGTTTAGCCTGCCAGATTCCAGAAAGGAGAGATGATCCACTTGTATGTTGTATATACATACATACGACCAATTGATCCACTTGTGTTCCTTTCTGACACGGGAAAAAACGAGAGTAACGGCAGACCAATTGAGCCTGCATCAGCTAGCTGTGAGTGACGTGTTTGGTGCCATCTGAAAGTTCCTTTGTCGGTTGATCCAAAATAATAAGTGTTAATGTCGACTCTTTCTGCTCGAAAGCTAGTTTAGTCAACTCATTAGATTCTCTGGAGATAACTTGCTGTCGTACTCACGAGCGACCTCAGCTTGGCTTCTGGCTCTTCCGGATTGGTTAAAGTGATAACGTCTACACGCAAGTATGACAACGCCTGAATAAATTAAGCATCATAATTTGCTGCAGGGTGGCCCAAAGTCCGTACTAACCTGAATTTCTTAGAACGGCCTTTTACCGGCCTGTCAGATATTGTTCTAGTACTGTCAGTCTGTCATGCCAATGACGCAATGACACGAAAATATCTCATGCAACTGGTGAAGTGAGGAAATAATTAAGAGACCAGCAATCTGCAACTAATCACAGGTCCTTCAGAACCAAGGAGTGGCATTCTTGAAGAAGAATGCCCTTCGAGATCATCTTTTCACTGAAAACAAATTAGTCACACACGAGTGATCTAATCGGACGCTGTCGAAATTGCTCATATGAGATCATAGGGCAACTAATTGTATGCGGTTTACACGCCATGAGCAGGTTTCCCGGCTATAGATACAGTGGTGAACCGATCTAGAACCTTCGCCAGCCATGCATGTCTGAGCTCTATAACAGTGTGCTAAGATTATAGGTCCACTAATATGAGGTGATTTGATGGGGCAGATAGACGTGATTCCTGTTACGTAGCGCATCCACGTTTTGGGGTCAGGCGCGCTCCAGTACAACCGCAGGTGGCCTACACCTATTTATCGGAGTCGTGTAAAGTAAATCATGGTCATTCTGAATCTGAAGCTAATAATGCTTCTCAGGAGTCAGGACACGACGAACCTAGCTGATATTGGATGGTACACCTGACTTGAACATACTAGGTGTGCCAAGACTAGGTTGGCTTGTGTTCAAGCCGATCTCCGTAGAATTGGACTGGGCCTAGCATTGTTTCAGGATACGCACATAGTTGCAGAATTGCAAAGAGATGAACACGAAATCGAGAGCTGAAACAATAATTTCGCAGGAGACAGTTCGATTCGGTGCATTCAGAAAAATTCGCGCGTTCCAAACGGACCTAGAAAATTAGTAACCGGAGGAGACAATTTTGAATACTGATAGCTGCAGAGTGCAGACAAAGAAGAGCAATAATTAGCATAAGTAAATGATGCTAGGTTCTAGATCTGTGATTGATCTGAGTGGCCTCTCGTCAGCTATTAGTCTATCATGGTTCGTTTTCTGCCAAGCAGGGTGGCAGAGAGAAGCATGGTAGTATTTCCTCTTATGGCCTTATGCTAATGCACTGATTTCAATAGAAGCTATCGTTTCAACCTGCAACAAAACGGGAAAATAAGCACTCCGTTCTAAACGTGTATGGATACCAGAAAGCGTTTCCTGTATGTATTGTTTAATCATTTGCTTGTCCTAACTCCCAAAATACTCTTACAAAGTAGTATTACTATTACAGGGGAAGAAAAACTCCCCAAATACAATTACTCTCTACTTATGCAGAAAACCTGATCGAAATACTACTCAGTGAGCTGCAGCAGAATAGACCTGCCTAGCGAGGCTGGCCAGAAATCAGGAGTGTTAGGATTTTCCCAGGCTGAGTGGCTGATCTGCATTGAGTGGTAGCAATCACAAATGTGTGATTGTGCTTTAGTTGTTTGCTTGTTTTCTTCTGAAAACATAGTAGCAGATTTTATGAAGGCGTACGTCACACTCTACAATTAAGCTGAGGTAGGTACCTACCCTCTACTTCCCCATCAGAGTGCTTGCAACTGCCCACCAAGGAGAGCACCATAACGACCATACACCTGTGTTGTGTGTAGGATCATTGCCAGTACAGGCCTACTGCATGTCTGCATCCAGCATATTAAGCCGGAAAACACCAGTCTCAATCCCAAAATCTCGAAACTTCCATGAGTTTACACACATTCACACAATGCATGGCTTGGCTTATCTCAAAAAAAGAAGAAGCATGGCTTGGCTTATCTTAAAAAAAAATGCATGGCTTGGCTGTCCGACTAATATGAAACAGAGCTGACAAAAAAGAACTGAGGCAGAACAGGCTGAAGTATGGTTGGTACGTCGATTTCTGACATTGCTGAGTTTGGCTATTCCTGAGGATCCGAAGCAACAGAAGAAGATGATGAAAATTCAGAGGCCTGAACTGGTGAATTCTGAGGTCTGAAGTCTGAAGACAGTTGCTTGCACTGTTGCACATGATGTCCTACTGATGCGGTGCGTACCCGACAAGGCGAAAAGGGAACTGAAGATCGATGAGAAGTCAGGAGTTGCAAACTGCTAAACTAACGAACAACAGGATATTTTTCAACAGTGGCAGGTCAGTTTTGACAGTGACCATCCAAGTGCAACGGCCCCACCCGCAGCGTGCATACTGCATGGAGTGGTTAGGATAACTCCTTATTGTAACGACGTCTTTGCTAATCGTTAACTACTCATCATTAGAATTTGGTCCCTCGACATGGCAATCCTGCAATTGAAAAACTGATCAGTTGATCCAGCTCCATCATTAATCTGGCAATGGCGGCAACGACTGACGGGGACAATGGCACTTTGGCCAATGGCAGCTTTTGGTACGGTACGTTGTCCTAGTTGCCTCACGCTAGCTGCGTGTCTTCTACGAGCAGAATATGCTACTAATGTCAACTTATGCAAGTCGACATAACGCATGGGTACTTAATTAGAGGCCCAAAATATCCATCCCCTATAATAAAATTCTTTCTCCGGAGCTCCTATAAAAGAATTTGTTCTTCCCCGTACATCGGCTTCATGATCTCGACATCGCGCTTTATCCGGGCATATTATAGGCACTATGCAAATTTATAACTACAATCATTTCTCCTATCAGAAGATTGAAATAGCATTACGTTCTTTTCGCTCCGGGGATGAACACGTTTATGCCCATTAAGCAGAAGAAAACAAGCATGTGATTTGGTTTAGCTCGTCCAATGTCGATCGGACAACGTGTTTCAGGAGATTAAACTACCTGAACCCCATCGGAAAACTAATCGAAAACACAGTGATCGGAAGATTGATTAGAGGTAAGCAACACGGTGACCAGTGTTGATTCGACAACAGGGCCTAATTAAAAGGCCGTGTGGACTACTACTACCTGCCACCTCTCATTCGCTCAAGGCTTTCCTCTACCTATAAATACCCCTTCTCGTTGCCTCGAAGAGCCAGCAGGCGAGCGAGCTAGTTCATGTAAGCTTCTTCTTCTCCCAGGGAGGAACTCGATCACGTGCTTGCTAGCTAGCTACTATTTGCGCACGTAGCGAGGCTAGCTCGATCGTCGGAAATGGCCACCAACTCGAGATCAAACTCCAGGGCAAACTTCTCCAGCGAGATCCATGACATCTCCACGGCGCAGAACTCAACCATGCCCAGCATGATGTACTACCACGAGAGATCGCTCGCGGAGTTCTTCCCTCCTCACCTCCTCAAGAAGGTGAGGCAGATCATAGAGCGGCTGCTGCATCGTGTGATTAATTCAGCGTTTTGTTTGTTTGTTTGGTTGCTTCGTGATCAGTTGGGATTAATGCATATCACGCATGCCGTCATGCATGGCATGTGCACTGTTCTTGGCAGGTGGTGTCGGAGGTGGTGTCGACGTTTTTGCTAGTGTTCGTGACGTGTGGGGCGGCGGCGATCAGCGGCAGCGACCTGACGCGCATATCGCAGCTAGGCCAGTCGGTCGCCGGCGGCCTCATCGTGACGGTGATGATCTACTCCGTCGGCCACATCTCCGGCGCGCACATGAACCCGGCCGTCACACTCGCGTTCGCCGTCTTCCGGCATTTCCCCTGGATTCAGGTATTCAACAGTACAACTCAAACAGTATCGCTGCAGACCAGCTGCTAAATCACTCAAGCCACATAAGTCATCCTACTAGTAATGTTCTTTCACTTTCAATCAAGCTATTCTTTCTAAGGAAGATGTTAGCAAACACCCCACTAGTTGAGTATCGATTGGGTATAATTCGCATGAAGATATCCATCACTTGTTGTGTCATAGCTAGAATGTTCAGCGCTTGATCAGCTTGCACGCAGTTGCTTCAATATTCGAGAACCATTTTAAAATTACAAAACAGCAAAGATCATTGGCTAATTTGGTCATGGACACGCATTTAGTTTATTCACACATACTTTTCAAGGTGTTGTCATGGACGTGATATTGCCAAATTTTAATATATTTTTTTAGGCATACTTGCCAAATTATTCAGTCTAGCTTGTGGCCTTGGCCATAAACAGAGTCAAAAGCAACGCGTATCTTTCATGGCTGTAACTTGTCCGAACCAACCAATCATGTATCTTTCATGGGGTATTACATAAAATGATTCCCACAAAGAATCAACATATCCCATATCTCTCCTAGTACAATAGCTTCCTTCTCCTCGATCATAGGTCTCTTTCCTTGTCGATTTGTCTAGGAACACAAATAGTATTAAGCAGACAATACGTTGGGCACAGCACGTGATCAAGCACCAAAGCTCTCATCAGATACATGAAAGCATGAAACAGAGGGCATAAGGCCGTATGCAATCTTGCGCTGATTAAAAAGGAGCATTCGCTGACAGCCAAGAGATTCAAGTGACGAGCCTGGGATTCGCTGATTACTGCGATCGATAGTTATGTTAGTGGCCACAGAGCAATATGCATCTCGCAATCCACAGGGCACTCACTAGCTAGCCAGCACTGCTACGTACCACTACCATACCAACCGACCGGTTTAACACTCGCATCACTTTAATTCGATCGAGGCACATTTCAGCGTTTCACCGTGTTAATCTGGCGCTAGCTACGGGACAAGTGCCTTTACAAGTGTCCGTGCCAGAAGAGTCGCTCTTGCTGCGACCTAGGAGTAGTGCCAGTGCAGGCAGATATGGGTGTGGGGGCGTGCAGCCAGAGCATATGGTTAAGCTTGATTGGTTCGTCGAGGACACGTGTATAGTAGGTATGAAGCAAGCGTGGTGCCTGCATGAGATCGAGTGGTGTGCACGCATGTGCCATATATTCGATAGAGATCGATCTGCCGGAGATCGCACAGCCCGGCCCTCTCGATCTCGGCACCCTATTCCGGCCAGCCTAGGCCGATCGGCTAGTACTAGTATCGATCGGCTAGTCGAGGACACGAACCGATTCGATGTGCCGCTAGCTCGATCGGCGCCCATGTCGTGGTGAAAGATGTGCATGTAACGTAACCTGCACTGGCCGGCGCTGCTCTAGATCTGTAGCTTGAGGTCCAGGGTTAAAGAAGAATAAAAGATCTTTAAATCTTTTTGTTTTTCTACAAAGGCCTGCATGAACATATCTGTACTAGACAATAACGTATGTGCCACGTCGCGCGACATGCGGGGTTGTGATGCTGTTTCCATCTGACCTTATTTTGTGACCCGGCCGAATATATGTGCAGGTTCCGTTCTACTGGGCGGCGCAGTTCACCGGCGCGATATGCGCATCGTTCGTGCTCAAGGCGGTGCTCCACCCCATCACCGTGATCGGCACGACCACGCCAACGGGGCCGCACTGGCACGCGCTGATCATCGAGATCATCGTCACCTTCAACATGATGTTTGTGACCCTCGCCGTCGCCACGGACACGAGAGCGGTAAGTAGAGGCTAGTACTGTAGTACATGCACTTCCCTGTGTCATTTTGCTGTAAAAACATGGATTTTCTGACGTTGGTTTCCCTGTGCGCATGCAGGTGGGTGAGCTGGCTGGGTTGGCTGTCGGTTCCTCGGTTTGCATTACGTCCATCTTCGCAGGGTAAATACGTTTAGAAATTAATTAACAACCCATACATATACACATGCCGGCTAAGAAATTACTCCTACTAGTATTTTAATTCATTCATTCATGTCCAAAATCAGGAGTTAATTAATTAGGTCCAATTAATCACCACTTGACTTTTGACAAACAAGGGAAAAGCCAAACACGATTAACTGAATCATTCTTTAATACAAACAAGCAATTTGATTAGCCTAACCTTGACCTGGTTAGTTAATTTGATCATATCCTCTATAGCTAGTAATATGGAACAATGTGACTCGTTGAGCACACGGACACATCATGATCACATCATAGCTAGCGACGTCAATGAATGCATGAATAGAGCAAAAAACTCAGACGCGATGGGAACCGAGTGGTGGTTGCAGGGCAGTGTCAGGTGGATCGATGAACCCGGCAAGGACGCTGGGGCCGGCGCTGGCGAGCAACCTCTACACCGGCCTCTGGATCTACTTCCTGGGCCCCGTCCTCGGCACGCTGTCCGGGGCCTGGACCTACACCTACATCCGCTTCGAGGACCCGCCCAAGGACGCGCCCCAGAAGCTCTCCTCCTTCAAGCTCCGCCGCTTGCAGAGCCAGTCCGTCGCCGCAGACGACGATGACCTCGACCACGTCCCGGTGTGATCCGACGCGGTCAGCTCGCTGCTCGCCGGTCGCGCACGCCGCGGCCGGACTGGGTGTGTCAGTCTGTCGTCACTAGCAATGTATGTGTGTGTGTCACTTGTACCGGTTGATGGACGCATGCCGGAGTGTACGTACGCGCGTGCGTGCGTGCGCGCGCGGATGTGTATGTTTGGTCGCGCGTGTGGCAGTAGATTGCTCGCTCTGTTGATGTGCGAAAGGTAGAGCTGGGCCGTGATTTTGGGGCCGCACGCGTGCATCAGTCTGCCGTCGCATGTGCGCGGGCGTGCGTACGTGTCAAGCGTATCTCTCCTGCAGTTGCAGTACATAAAACATCTGTGGCTTTTCATGTTTTGCACGAGTCACATGCAATTAAGGCCCGAATGAACGACTGGATTTTTTTTGGAGAGAAAATATCTGCATTTATTGAGATAAGAAAAACACAACAGATATTTCTAGGACAGGACAGTTGTCCCTACACACTAGCAGAAAAACTCCTAAAAAAAGTTACAAAATGGTCCCTGGGGGATATTACCACCGTTCCTGCGCGCCGCCGTACCGGCTTGCCGGAGCAGAGGAGGACGAAGCGCCGGAGATCGCTCGAAAACCTGCAAAGATAAGCAGAGGACGAAGCCTCGGTAGAAAGCCGCAGAGAACGTCCGTCACGAGAGGCGGAACGAAAAGCACGATGAAGGAATCGGCGGCAGGGGCGGAGCCCCAATCTTGAGCAGGAAAACGAGCTCCTCCCGGCCATCGGACTCGCTCCGCCAGACAAATCTGCAACCGCAGCACGAAGGGAGCCTGAGGGAAGCAGCTGGCCTGACTGAGAACCCCCTACACAACCCCACGGATCGACGAACGATGGAGGAGGGAACCATTGCTGTAGCAGCGGCAGATCCGGAGGACAAAAACCCAAAGGCAAGGTCGCCGCCGTCGCACAAGCAGCCAAGCCCAGGCACTCCCCAACCTCCAGCTTCTCGACGACGCTCCGAAGAACACCATCGATCTGGGGAGAGCTGAGGAAACCTTATTTGCTCCGCCGCCATTGCCCCAAACCAAACGGCGCCGACCACAACCCTAACCCTACTATGTACACGCCGGGCGCAAAAATCCGGGGTTCCCCCACCCTCCCGCAGCCGGAGCGGCCGGCGGAGGGAGAGGGAACCCGCGACAGCACCGGCGGAACACGAGGGAACCCTGGTCGCCTCCCTTTCGCCTCTTAGATACTGTAGCAAGAGGGGAAAGGAGAGGGGGCCTTCTCGTGACTGGATTTTTTAATAATAGAAAAGATGTCTCCCAGACCGAGTGGACGACTGAATAAATGAATTCATCGATACCTTTTCCATTCTTCTCCGAGTAACCTTGGTAGGAGCACTTGTAACACCGTATTCATCGATACCTTTTCCATTCTTCTCCGAATAACCTTGGTAGGAGCACTTGTAACACCGTGTGATCCAAAATTTACTGACAGTCTAGTCTGTTATAGGACGAACATGTATGCGTAGTACTTATTGTAACATCTTCGCTTCGTGAAAAATTGTGTTACTTACATGTAAGTATTACGTCTTGACCAATAAGGATCTTATGGAAATATAACTCAAAAGTAAATTGAATCGAAATGCTCGCCACCACGCCACAAGGCACAAGAAATACTTGTAGTGGTAATCTAATTTACATAATATAGTGTCTAGGACGAGAGAAACTGTCGAATTTTCAATATCACTGAGGCTAACCTAACAAGAGGTGGCATCACTAACTTTTCACGCCATCAAACGGCTTACTTTGAGCGGAGTGTCTTTTTGGGGTGGTCCGCATGTGACACGCGCACTCATGGCTTTTCTCCCAACGCTTCCCGTACCGAAAGTTAGTCTTCTGGTTTTGTGGGAAAAACAATGTGGTACTAAAGGGTGAGGTGTTACAACATTGTCTTTTATTAAGAGAGGTTCTATTTATAAGCGGACTCAGAAATTATTATCTCTAAGTTGACGATCTTAGAGTTGATTCTTTATCTGACGGTTAATCAGATAGTTACACGTTTTAGAAATTATGTGTAGTTTTAGGTGTAGAAATGTACAAGTGGGTAATTACATATTTTTAGACCTAAAGTTATACAATTTTTTGTGTGCAACAGTTTAATAATACACTATCCAACTATGAAAAAATAATTTTATTCTATTAGAGATAGTTCTATAGATATTTAAGAAGCTATTTTTTCCCCAGGAACAAGGCAGGGAACCTAAAGCAAAAAGAGGACCACTGTACAGGTGTGCCACTGTCATCATACGGTGTCACCGAATTTTTTTTTAAAAAAGCCAGTAGAAGCACTGCCTATTTTATTAAGGTGGGCTCTTCGATTTAGCTTACACCAGGAAAGCTAACTCTCAGCGGTGGCAAGGCCTTATTTCGAAAAATATGACGATTACGATTGTTCCAAAGCTTTCGCATGACGCACACAAGGGGGTCGCTGAAGGACCACCGACGCTCCTTTGCAATTGCCCCCATTCCGGTGTCTCACCAAACATCAATCGAGCTGGCCGCATAGGTGGCTGCTAATATTGTCCAAAGAACAGGTCTTGTTCCATACCAAGTATACAGGCCATCTTTGCAGAGGTGTGTGTGTTTCGGCACGGTGTTTGCAAAGTTGACAATTTTGGCTCATGGGGCGAAACTCTAATTGTGAAGTTATCTATAGTCATGATCTTGTTGTGCAAAAGGACCGAGCGAAGAGCTTATATCTCGGCTGGGCATTTGCTTTCTGGACTTGCTCCGCCGCAAAAGGAGCAAAATAACCCATAACATGGGTTAGATATCTAACTTTGCCAAGTATTGCCCGCCGACCGTCCAAGCTCTGTTGAATGTAGCTGGACCTCCTACATTCTATACCAAAGATCGACGAATTCTGGTATTTGTGCAGAAATTGTCGTTTTGTCTTATCGCCTTATCCCACTATCGTCCAAGAGCTTCGCGGGAAAAGTTCAGCTTGTTGTCCTCTAAGATCTCCCATTGGATATATACTTCTAGAAGCTTGTCTTTTTACCATCACTGAGTAGGACGGCGGTTGATGCTTGGAAGAGTGCCATGTTGGATGCATCACACGGCGTTGGGATCTGAACCATGGACGTTCACTCTTTGTCCATTGGTTCGATACATGGCCATCTTAGACATGGTGATTTGCCGAATTTGTAGAGGTCTAGCACTCCTAGCGCCTTTGGCCAGCACACAATACTCGGACTCTTATCTTCTCTTTTTCCAAACAAAGTCTCTCCTAATGTGCTCAATTTCTTGCTGACCCACTTAGACAGAAAGAACACCGTCCTGTATAAGTAGCCAGGGACCATTCTGTCTAACATAACTGCACTCACATAGAGGAAGTAGGCACCGCGAGTAGTCGCGCTGAGACACTTTCTAAAAACCTTTTTCGTCCTTTTCGGGGTAAGATTCAAAGGACGAACGGTTCTGGAGACCTGCTCTCTCGAACTCTGGTGCACGTCGGGGCTTCAGGACGGAGTAGCTCCGGAGGCAACTCTGCACACGAGGGAGAAAACACATCTATTGGCTTCATTTACTACAAATTCCGCATATGTTAAAGTTCTGTCGAACTTCTTATGCCATTACTTATGTGCTTGCTTGAGGCCATATAAAGACTTCAATAACTTAAGCACCTTGCCCTCTTGACTATTTACGACAAATCCAGCTGTTCCATATAGATTTTCTCGTCCAGCTCTCCATTAAGGAAAGTTGTCTTAACGTCCATCTGATGAATGATAAGACCGTGTGAGGCAACCAAGGATAATAACACTCATATAGTGGTCAATCTAGCACATAGTAAGTATCAAAGAAGTCTTCACCTTCTTTTTGGGTATAATTCTTGGCCAGAAGCTAAGTCTTGCACATTTCAATAGTATCATCAGGCCTAAACTTTTCCTTAAACACCCATTTACAACCTATAAGTTTACACCCATACGGACAATATTCGACTTCTCAAGTTCTGTTAGTGAGAATTGAGTCAATTATGCTATGGACCGCTTCCTTCCAGTAGTCTGCATTGAGAGATGCATACGCTTTTGAAATGGTCTTAGGAGTATCATCCACGAGTTACATAGTGAAATTATCACCAAAATATTTTGTGGTCCTTTGTCTCTTGCTCCTCCTAGAAGCTTTATTGTCATCCTCCTTAGGAGTTTGATCATGAGCTTGTTCAAGATGTTCAATAAAGATGGTGGGTTCATGAATTAAATCGGTTGTTTGACTAGAAGTGCTATGCATATCTCGCATAGGGAAGATGTTCTAAAAAACGTAGCATCCTTAAACTCTATTATTGTATCAACACACATTTTTTTACCTCCGATTTGACTACTATAAACCTATAAGAAATGCTTCAGTGAGCATATTCTAGAAAGACACAATCAACGGTTTTAGGTCCAAGGTTAGCTTCTTAATTATCTGTATGTTGATCTTTGCCAAGCACCCCCACACCCCCACGAGTGCAAGTAAGAAATTGATGGATTTATTTCTTCACAACTCTCATACGGGTTATCTCCTTTCTCTTAGTGGGGACTCTATTTAGGACATGACGTGGTCAATAGAGCCTCCCTTCACCATGCCTTAGATAATCCAGCAGTGTCCAATAAGGTGTTAATCAAATCAGTCAAAGTGTGATTCTTCCTTTTAGCAACCCAGTTTGACCGGGGTGAATATGGAGGCGTCCTTTCATGGATGATTCCATGTTCCTCACAAAACAAGTTAAACTCATTCGAGAAGTATTCTCCACCACGATCAGAGCTAACTCGTTTGATCTTTATGTCAAGTTGATTCTCAATTTCTGCCTTATAGATTTTAAAGTAGTCTATAGCCTCATCTTTGGTTTTCACTAGGTATATATAACAATATCTAGTAGCATAATCAATTAAATTTATGAAAATTTTGTTTCCACCCTTAGCACACCATTCATCTCACAGAGGTCAGTGTGTATAAGTTCTAACTGTGCCAAGTTTCTTTGCTCCGCGGCCTTATAAGGTTTACGAGGTTGTTTTGCTTGCACATAAGCTTGGCACTTAGAACCTTTGACTATGGAAAATTTCGCAATTAAACTCATACTGGAAAGCCTAGACATGCAGCCCAAATTTATATGACATAATTCTGTGTGCCACACATTGGCCTCACCACAATTAGCATTGTCGCAAATATGGTTTACAACATTATTACAGAAATCTTGAAGAGAAAAACGGAACAAGCCTCTGCACTCATAGCCCTTCCCAACAAATAGTCCATATTTTGACACGACTACTTTATTAGACTCAAACATCAACTTAAATATGTCTCTATAGAGAAGGGAGCCGTTGATGAGGTTCTTATTGATTGAATGGAAATGGTGCAAGTTCGTCATCTGCACGATCTTTCCCGAAGTAAACTTCAGATCTACCGTGCCAACACCATGAACAGAAGCATGCGACCCATTTTCCATCAAGATGGAAGAAGTCTGAGCGACTTGATCAGAAAGAACAAGGAGATATCAACACAAACATGAATATTGGCTCCAATGTCAATCCACCAATCAGTGGACTGACTAACCGAGATAATAGTGAGTAAATTACCATACCCAGGTATCTCTCCTCCGTTATTTCCAATAGTCACCTTGAAAGATCTGGAGATTTTTCCTGGTTGACCATTTCTTCCTTTGAGGTCTTACAGTGCTTGGCCCAGTGGCCAGTCTCACCGCACATGAAGCAAGGTTTGTCACCTTTGTTTGTTTTTTCTTCTTAAAGTTGGTGGTCTGACTGACCTTACTCTTTCCTTTGAACTTGTTGTGACCAAGCCATTGCACCACATTGGTGCTAGACTGATCCTCACCTACCTTTGGGTGCACATCTTTGGCCTGAGTTTTCTCCTCAACATCAAGAGACGCGATCAGATTTTCAACAGAAATCTCGTCTCTTGTGTTTCAGAGATGTGGCAAAGTTTCTCCATTTAGAAGGCAACTTGGTAATAATGCCCCCTATCACAAATTTGTTGGATAATGCGCACTTAAGGAGTTCGAGTTCCTTCATAATGAATTGTATTTCTTGAGCCTGCTCGACTATAGAACGGTTGTCAACCATTTGGTAGCCATGGTATTACTCCATGATATACAACTCACTGCTTGCGTCCGATGCACCTAATTTAGCTTGAAGTGCATCCTGCACTTCCTTCGTGTCTCTCATGTGCATGAACACATCGCAAGGGCGGTCTACAAGTACACTAAGAACAGTATGGTAGATCTGGAGTTTACTTCGGGAAAGATAGTGCAGTTGATGAACTTGCACCATGTCCCTTCAATCAATAAGTTGGCACGGTAGATCTGAAGTTCAATTTCTTGAGCGAGTAATCCGCAAATGGAAGTGTATGGGGTTCTTTGTTTCTTTGTCCCCTAAAAAATAAATAAACGTTCCCATTTTTCTCCTTAATAGAAAGGCAATGCTCCTGCCCATATTGTCAAAAAATTGGCACCCACAAAGAGTGTGGTGGCTTCCTCAAATGCATTCTCCTTTCCAGGACTAGGGGCTCCTTTGGGTTTGCTATCAGCAACCGAGTATACATTCATAACGATAAGCCACAGAGTGGCTTTGATCAGCCATCTCATGAAATGCACTTCAGAAGACTTGTGCAGCATTAGTGCATGGGTAAAACCAGCATCATAAAACCCAACCGTCTAAAACAAGATTTTTGATTGTTGGAATAATTAGCACTCTTAGGTCAATTTTAATTCCAAATAATCCATGACAATATTTATCACTGGAATAATCACGGAATATACCACGACATACTAGATATGAATATAAGCAATAAAGTAGTATAAGTCATATCTAGACAACATGTCCGTACAAGCATGTCACAGAACAAATATAGTAACAGTGTGGACATGATGTTGATGGTATACCTTTTGGTCAGAGATGATGGTGGAAAAGCTGACACTGACAAAACTAGGGAAGCCGTCTCATAGCGGTAGATGAACTCTAGTCAACGTAGAGGAAGTAGAAGCTATGAGCAGTCGTGCTGAGACCCTTCCCAAAAACCTTATTCGTCTTCTCCTAGGCAGGATCCCAAGGACGAATGGTTCCGAAAACCTGCCCTCCTGGACTCCGGTGCACGCCAGGGCTTCAGGACGGAGTAGCTCTGGAGGCAACTCAACTCACAAGGAAGGGCAAAGAGAATGAGAGAGGAGAAGGCTCTCTTGGTGTGTTGTGAGTTAGGGTGGGCATTTGGTTTTGGTTTTTGAATATTTTGGTTTTTCAAAAGTGGCAACTGAAATATGGTATGGAATTATGTGAACCAGAAATTCAGTTTCAATTTTCGGTTTAAAACAAAATATGCAGAACATCTCAAATTTAGAAATGCACCATCAATTCAGATGAAGAATTAAGGTGGTAAAGACTGGAAGAACTTACATTGCAGGACTGTTCTGTGGCCGCCGTTGTTGAGATCGTGGAGTCACCAGCTCGTCGCAACTCTTGTCCTTACCACGTCGGAGTCGCTAAGTGACCCTGAGCCCTTGCTGGCTGCCGCTATCGCACGATAGTCACGGCCTTCTTGGCTCACCGCCCCTTGCCGCCTCACCACATCCCGGTCCTAGAGTCTCCCTATGCCGCTGCTGGCTGTCGCTGCCACTGGCCCCACTGCTGCATGGGTAGGGGGTGGAGATGGTCGGATGGATTTGGTTGCCGCCCCGTCAGGATGGAACGCTGTGTTTCCACCTTGCTGGTCCGCCGCGAGCACGGGACGGAGTGATGGCCGGTGGCCCGTGCTAATTGGCGGATCCATGGAGATAGGCGGCTAGGGTTGGAGGTTCGGGGGCATCGGGCATGCGTGACTGACTATTGAGTCAAGGTGGGCATGGCTGCGTGGGTTTCAGACATGTGTGATGGGCCCTGGTGGGCTATCACATGGAGTTGGACATAGACACAGAGTCTGAATGCTAGAAATGTTCAGTTTATTCGATTTCTTTGGTTAACTGAGAGCTAAAACCGAATGCACCAACTTAAATTTGGTTTTTCAAACATAGCCACCAAAATAATTTCAATTCACCGAAATTAGTGGCATTTTAGTTTTGGTTTTTATTTCTCGGTTTTTATGTTCACTCTGAGTTGTGAGGAGGGGTGGTGATGCCCCTTGTATAGACTTGTGAGAAGAGGTGGGCTTTTTCCTCCATATATTGACATGTCCTGACACACACCGGTACATATTGACATATGCCCTCACACTTTTACACATATGACATATTCTGGTACACGTTCTGTGCATGCTCATATATACCTGCACACAATCTCATATAATTGTGGATTTTTATAATTTATTAGGATTATTATTGTGAACTGGGTCTAAATATCTAATTCAAACTGTTGTGGGAGGGGTCCCCGCGCGTCCCGAACGGAAACGAGTAACGGTAAGGTGTGCATACTTACTATAAACTCACATCTATCTCCTTTGCAGCTATGAGGTACTAGCATCCACGCGACAGTCCAGGGCGTGGGTGCTGACGCACGCGGAGTGCAAGTGTAGGCGTACACGGAGCGCAAGCGCAGGTGCGGGTGCATGTGGAGTACACGGAGCGTAAGCGCAGGTGCGGGTGCATGCGGAGTACACGGAGTACAAGCGCAGGTGCGGATGCATCCGGAGTACGTGAATTACAAGCGCAGATGCGCGCGGGGTACGGGCGCTGGTACGTCCGGAGTACAGACCCCTGCGCGACGACTCGAGCGGCGAGTGACGTTCGACAGCCCGAGTGCGAGCGACCCCCAGGCGGGGCCCGGTAAGGTGATGTCCTGTACGGCATGTCGTACCGGACGCCACGTAGATGCTAGGGTATATGCCTCCGCGGGCGATGTACGAATGACCTACGAGCCCTCGTCCGTACGGCGAACCAGGGGTAGGACCGTAATCTGCCTAGGGGGAGGATTGTAATCTAACGCTGCGCTTCCCAGGGTCTATAAATAGGGGAGCGCCCCCCAAGTTGGGGGTACGGAATATAAGTAACATCGATCTCTATACTCGCCTAAATTTTCTCTAAGTGTTTACTGCTGTTTCGCGCTCCGTTCCGCTGTCCTTCGCGTATATCCGGGTGACCCAGCACTCAACCGGGGGTGCCACAAGTTTACTGTTCGATCGCGTAGTTGACGACACAAACTTTGAATGGTCCTAACTTCGGTGATATAATTTCATCGTGAAAAATGTATTAAAATAGCTCTAAAGAACAAATATATTAAAAAATTGAAGTAGCATATTAATTCAGTTACTTCAGGGTGGTCCGCAGGTGTAGCTTTCTCGTTTGTTGGAGACGATTCGACCAAAACCAGCACCGAGTGTCTTGTTCTTATCTAATCGAAACGGCCTAAAGTACATGCTTATTCTTATACTGTTATATCCGTAACAGATAGAAGAAGCATATACTCGGTGCCTTTATTCGTCTCTTTTTCCGTTTTCTTTTTGGCTTTCGCCTTAGTTCCCCGTGCAAGGGAGTAGAGTAGCTAATGATTTTGTAATCGTCCCGTCACTGTCGTTACATGATAATCAAGGATGTAAACCTTGCCGGGAAAGGCGAATCATATCACTAGTTTTCTCTAATAAAATCCCGAATTGGACTCGATCGGCAAGTTGTGGCTTAAATTACTTTATCTATATTTGATGATATCTGCGGCGCAAATTAAATCTTTATTACCTCTTTCTAACAACCTAGAGGTTCGCAATTTCGTACAGTGTGGGCTCTACATGGTTTCATAGGACAATCATACACATTATCGTGAGATATAACCTTCGCAACAAGCACAATTTTTTTTATAAATTAGTGATGTAAGGTTGTTTAGAGTTTAGAGTTTATGGTCTTATATAACTAACACGGTGACTCGTGCATTTTGTGAGGCTAGATTTACTATATATTTTCAGATTGCATTAATTTTATGTACTTAATTATCTTCTAGCATCAACGGCAGTTTCTTTTATTCGCTGCTACGTTAGTCTTGATATATCATTCAAAGTGTAGAAAAAATTGTATGCAGGAATACGTCTTGAGGAAATATGATTTAAATTTAGTAGAAATTTTTCTATTGAATTAACCTTTAGTTGAAGGTACTCATTTAATATCAAATCTTATTTATATATATATGTTGTTTGTCTCTCTCTCACGCACATTTAGGTGTCGATAGATAATTAGGCAGCAAGGCGAGAATCTTGGCATGAGACGGTCATAACTATCGGTATCGAGGTCTATGGCCTGTCATGCAAAACCATATACTTTAGTACTAATTAGCTTTCCATGTTCCACTCATCCTCACCCCTCAATATCTATCTTTCTATAAATAACTTTTCGATAAGTTTTCCACAAAGAATTAAATCTAAACATTAGTGGCTCCAATCTTGTATTATCTTCCTCCACCCGTATCATTATTGGTCATATTATAGTTGCATTATTTGAGCAGTCTAATATTATGCCTTGATGAGCCCATTTTGGACTCATATTTTCCTTGAGTTTAATTATGATATTCTTATTATTATCCCACTAGTTGCTTCCTAATCTCTAATTAATTATCTGATTGCGCAAATATTCTTGCTTATGTCAATGTGCATAGGAATAATGGAAAAGATGGAAGAAATCTTGCATATTTGGAAACTATCAAAAGGAGCCACCTCCAAGTTGGAATGCCCCGACGGGAGTTTCCAGAGTGAGGGACGGGATACGGTACGGACCAACTCGCTCATACCGCCCACCAAGGGGTCTGCTAGGTCAAACTATATCAATTTTGTAAAGGCGGCCCCGAGGAATTCTCGAGTGATGCGAGACAAAACCTACCCGAAGCCTGTCAATCCTATTGAAAGAAAAGACACCACGAACCAATCTATATACATCCATCCCTCCAAGATCCAATCTACAACCTTCAATGGAGGTCAAGTAGGAAGAAGAAGATAGGAGTCGCTACCCACACCGGTGTGGCCCTAGGACCGATGCTGGCACCGTCGACTCCACCACGCCATCATCATCTCCAACATTCCTCTCTCTTCCACGATGTGTATCTCCATGATTGGTTGTAACTTGAACTCTTTTATTTTAATGAGTCTTATGTTTGAGTAATCTATTGTCTCTTGACGTTGGTGAACTAGCATGTTATTGGTTTGCATATTTGTATCAATTTGGCAAACGTTTATTGGATTACGACACTTGGGGTTTGTATCGGATTAGAGGTACCGCGGTGACAGAAGCTACCTCGAAGTTCATTTATTTGGGGAAGTCATGAAGACCCACTTTCTTTCCACCGTAACCACGGGTGAAACATTAATTACTACCGTATGCCAATTAGACATTCAGCGAGGTAGTGGTTGCGAGGGTAATGTACATGATGTTCGAGACATATCTAGTTATGGCTTCGTCCCATGCTTTGATACATAGTGAGCCTTTGCATTGTTATTTAGCCGATTGCATAGAAACCATTTATTACTTGTCATTTATTTTCGTGTCTTTTAATTCCTATTTTCAGCTTGTTTTCTTGTTGTTCATAGATTTAGTTTACCTTGTTATTCTTTCTGTTGTTTTAGTAAAATGCAATAGTTAGTAGATTATTTTCGATTCACGAACTGGGTGCATACGCAACTATTCTCAGTGAAAATTTTAGTTGTGGGAAAGAGGGAATATTCGTCTTTTGCTCATGTGATTCGATAATCTTGGGCTAATACTTTCCATGGAAGTTATTATGATGATCTGGTGCACTTTCGGCCATCAAGCACTCTTTCTGGCGCCATCGTCATGGAGCACAGCACTTAGATGTTTCCTTTCGACTTGCATTTAGTTTGCTATATTGTTGACTTTTACTTTAAAGATATTGATGATGAATAGTATAGTATCCCGTATACAAGGAGGTATCCGTATATGATTCCCTGGACTATTGGAATAAGACTACGTATCCAGTAAGTATCCCCAGGAGATAAGGTAACCCCCGTTAGGAGGAAGGATACCCTTAAACTAGGAAGTCAATCCTGACGTTTAAGGAAGCCAGAGCTCTACTCGGGCATAAGTCCATGTCCAGTACGACTAGATGAACCCCCTACAAAAGGATGAGCAATCCCATAGGGGAGGACAGGTCAAGTTAGATCGACAAGTGAAGTTAGATCGATAGGCCCGGATAGATCTAGAAGCCCCATCACCTCGAAGGAGTCGAGAATAGCGGGATTAGCCGGATTAGTCTACGATTAGGCCTAGGATAGCCACTAACCTTCATATTCCCTTGTAAGACGTTTCTCCATTGAATATATATGAACAAGACGTATGGTTGTTATCCTGAGGGAGGCCCGAACCTGTATAAAAAGAGTATTTTCCTTACCATTATACCTCTGGCCTTGTGCCCTAGCGGTCCCTACCCCTCATACATACACTTTCCACGAATACCGTAAGATCAGCGGTTTACCGATCGTCGACAGATGGTGCCGACCGTGGGGACCTCTTCGGCTCAAGCCGTCTAAGAAAAATCAAAGCTGGCAAGACGTGCAACTTCTCGCGATCAGCCCATGACGCCAACTGCACGGCCCTCCTCGATTCGACTCGAGGAGGAAGAAGCAGGTTTGGCGGGGGATCCGATCGCTCTCACGCAACGTACCGGGTACTCAGATCTGGGCTTCTACGACAACTTCGGCCAGATAGATCTGTACCCGGCATCTGACCGCGTAGATCTTGGAGAATATGCTCCTGGCGAGTACTCAGATTGCGAAGCTGATCACTTCAAGACCGAGTGCGCCAGGGCCTTCGGAGGAACGTTGGTGCTAACCGACAATTTCCAGACAGGAGCAACCAGCCCGATGTCCGGACTGTCGCCTGTAACGTCTGATTGACTAAACGATCAAGATCTCAATCACAGTATCCCTCCCGATGGAGTGGAACTATACCTCATCAAATCCAGACCCTCGAGTGGTTCTCGCGATCCATGACGGTCGGGAAAGATCTTGAGGTCCTGGATCAGCATGGGGGCTCACAACATCGGAGCCCGACGAGATCGTTCAGCCAGACCTCCATCGCAACTACGAGCGATGACTTCGGAAAATACCCCCTCCAAGTCGGAGAGCAGGTTCTACGGCTAGTTCGGAACCGGGGCAAAAAGGGCTTTCTCCTCAGCAGGACAATAGCTCCACAGGAGAAGTCACCCGATCCAAGTCGCTCGAGTTAGCAGTAGAGAGATAGTCAAGTCCCTTTAGAGAGTTCCTCATGCAAGCACGTTCGGTAAGATCGCACGGTCATCACCCCTCCGATCGCTAGTCTGTCTCAGGTTGCCCCAGCTCCAGCCTCAAGTCGTCAAGCTACGAACAAGCCGATGATAAGACGCTCCGGGCGCCGTCGCCCAGCACGCGCACTCGACAAGCTTTTTCAGCGAGTCACGACAAGAGCACGACAGTCTCTAGAGCAACCAACGACAACTCGAGAGGAGGAGGTGATGTTTTCTACTTCTAGTTTTTTCTAGCAATTTTTTCTTACAGTAGCTTGTAAATGATACTTCAGTCAGTTCACAGTTTTTTAAATATGAAGTTTCTAGTTCGATATTTATTCAGACTGTCTATCTGAGAAACTTCTCAAATAAGACAGTCGGGGGCTGGATAAGTATGTGGTATCAAAACTGGCGTAACCAACGATTCGACCTTCACAAAGGGAAAAGGGTTCCGCGTTGCAACCGTCAGGGATGCGAGGAAGACTCCTTAACGTGTCTGCAGGTGACAGAGGAAGCGACCGAGCCCCCCCACCTGACCAGACCTAAGGCCTGGTCAACTAAGCTTCCCGGTTCCGTGGTAAAGTTCCCCGACCACAAGTAAAGGAAGAAGAGAGGGTGCGAATATGACTAGGCCGACAGAACCCGCTTGCTTATCCGCATCTCTGACTACTTTGAGCAGAAGGCATCACAGATAGAGTGCAATATTGCCGTAGTCAGGGCAAACGTAGGACTTACTAACTGGCGTCCAATATCCCTACGACAAGGGGATGCGAGTTGCTGCTATGGCCATGATAGATTGTACGAAGGCCCCTTATTGTGTTTACTGATGACGAGGAGCCAATGAGACCTCCATCCGACTAAACCTAAGGCCTGGTCGGTCGTAGTCAGCGGCATACGGCACAACTCGTAAGCCTAAGGTAAGGAAAGTGGATGCAAAGTTCGACTAAGTTTACGAGAACCCTCGTGTCCGACAAACATTCACAGAGCAGTAGAGTTTAGGTTTTCAGAAAACAAAACACACAGATTAAGCACAGTTACTAATCAAAAAGTGTTAAGTCAGGTTAGCAGGCTATCTGCATTCAGCCATTTGAGACCTCTTCGCCTCGAGGTCGATTCCCCGCTCCTCCTCTGACTGGACCAATCGCTCCTCTAGGTCCCGGACAAAGCGAGCAAAAAGGCAAAAGGTTAGTTTCAGTAAAAGCAAATTACGATTAACATTTTCAGTTGTTGATTATATCTAGAAGCGCCATGACCGGGGGCTAGACCTTCGCTCAAGTCGGACAACAGGCATCCTGAGCTAGGGGCTCAATGAACTTCACAGCCGACTAGCCCCATGCTGGAACTAACTTCCCCAGTCGAAGAATGCCTGCAGTATGCACTACAGATTGACTTCCCGACCACGAATAACGTGGCCGAGTATGAGGGTTTGCTTGCCGGTCTCCGAGTCGCTTTCGCACTTGGTATCCGTCGTCTACTCGTGAGTAGGGACTCACAGTTGGTAGCGAGACAAGTGTCCAAGGAATGTCAGACTTTAGACCAGAACATGGCAGTTACCTAGCAGATGTGAGGAAACTGGAGAAGAAATTCATCGGGCTCGAAGTATGGTACATCCTAAGGAAGGATAACTGCCGAGCCGATGGTCTTGCCCGCCTGGCATTCTCACGATCTCTATGTCTACCCGGGACCTTTGCAAAAAGGATTTTGATACCGTCCATAGCTTCTTGCGAACCTGTGGACGAAGGAATGGCCACCCTCAGATAGAGCACCATTCAAGGATGTTACCAGGTATTGACGCTCCAAGGAGAGTAGCGGGTCGACTCGTTGCTCCCCTCGGTCTTGAGGATTCGTGCATAGAACCCATCTGCATGTACCTTCACGATCGGATAGTATCCGAGGACGATGCACCATCTGAACAGATTGCCCGACGCACCTGGATGTGCTCCCTGGGCGACGGGGCCCTCTATCATCGAGGAGCCTACGGAGTGCTCATGAGGTGTATCACTCGGACGCAGGGTAAAGAACTACCCGAGGAAATCCATGGAGGGGTGTGCGGGGCACATGCATCTTTCTGAACCCTGGTCGAAAAGGCCTTTAGACAAGGATTCTATTGGCCGACAGCTCTCCGTGATGCGAGCGACTTGGTGAAGTGATGCCGTCAGTACAAATTTCACGGTAGAGGCATTCACCAGCCCTCCCAAGCATTACAGACGATTCCCTTGTCGTGGCCCTTCACGACATGGGGCCTGGATATTCTGGGGCCCTTCCCGGTCTCGCCCGGGGGCTACAAGTTCCTGTTCGTTGCAATTGACAAGCGCGCTGTGGTTTCGCTAATGTCAGCCGTACAGTGGCACAGAAAAAGGAAAGATTCTTCATCACCACGTGAAAATTCCGCCACGACGGTTCGGTTTCCTAGAAATCTATCAGGCGAATGCGTGTCCGTGATCAATGGATCAGATTAAATCAAAAGATGCTTCTCGGGCAAGCTAGCCCAGAAAAAGCCTTGGACTACTCGGAGGTTTTTCCCGACAAGGATATCACGACTATCCGGTAGAGATATTACCTACTCGGAAATGTTGTCAACAAAGTACACGAATTCGCCTACTCGAAATTGCTTCCCGAAAAGGGCAGATTTCTGACAGAACAGTCATGACCTCACTTCACGTACTGATGGGGGGCTTGACGATGAATAGTATAGTATCCCGTATACAAGGAGGTATCCGTATATGATTCCCTGGACTATCGGAATAAGATTACGTATCCGGTAAGGATCCCCAGGAGATAAGGTAACCCCTGTTAAGAGGAAAGATACCCTTAAACTAGGAAGTCAATCTCGACTTTTAAGGAAGCCAGAGTTCTACTCGGGCATAAGTCCATGTCCAGTACGACTAGATGAACCCCCTACAAAAGGATGAGCAATCCCATAGGGGAGGACATGTCAAGTTAGATCGACAAGTGAAGTTAGATCGACAGGCCTGGATAGATCCAGAAGCCTCATCACCTCGAAGGAGTCGAGAATAGCGGGATTAGCTGGATTAGTCTACGATTAGGCCTAGGATAGCCACTAACCTTCATATTCCCTTATAAGACGTTTCTCCATTGAATATATACGAACAGGACGTAGGGTTGTTATCCTGAGAGAGGCCCGAACCTGTATGAAAAGGGTATTTTTCTTGCCATTATACCTCTGGCCTTGTGCCCTAGCGGTCCCTACCCCTCATATATACACTCTCCACGAATACCGTAAGATCGGCGGTTTACCGATCATCGACAGATATATATAGAGAGAAAGAGAGAGAGAGAGAGAGAGAGTAGAACTATTTTATAACATGTTATAGAATAGTTATTTTGCAATAGCTCCTCCCTATATAGGTTGGACACGACCCCGACCCCCATTCCCCGATCAGAGCGAGGGAGTGATCTTCGAAGTCACCCTGATCCAACCGCCACCGCGACGCTGACCTTACTCCTCTGCTTCTCCCTGTCGGAGTGACAGTGCGAGCGAGCTTGGACATCGTGTCAGTTGATCTGGCTGTCCCCTCCATGCCACGCCAGCACTGGTCTCTCCCCCACTTCTCCCCTAGCGGAGGAAGCAAGTGTGCGAGCGAGAGCTTGCAACAATGCCGCACTTTGACTCCTCTTGCAAGGATTGATCAACATGGGGTTGGATCGATGGAGCATATGGCTCCAAGGGATGACGACCTTCTTCCCTAGCGATAAAAGCGGATCATGGAGTTAACTACAAAACTTCACGCATGAAGTTAAGCTACTATAAACACAATACAACTCATCACATCAAGGCAGGAAAAATGGTGTACGTAAGGCAGTACATTCTATAATACTTAGGCAGTACAACACTTCATGCATGATCTAAGCTACTATACAACACTTCACGCATGATCTGAGCTACTATAAATGCAACACAATTCATCACATCATGGCAGGACAAATGGTGTACATAAAGCAGTACAGATTATTTGCAGAAAGGCAGTACATTATTTAAGCATTACAACACTTCACACATGATGCTCAGCTACTACAAACACAGTACAATTCATCACACTAAGGCAGGACAAATTGTGTACCTAGGGCAGTACAAAATTGTTACAGTATAGTCTATATATTTATATATAATTTCTTTTAACTCTTGCTTCAAGATGTCTACTTTAGAACTCATTCACGCTGCAATTGAGAATGGTTAGAAATGTTGAACGATTATTCATCTTTGATTTGTGCTTCATACCCAATATCTTGTGAAAATTTTGGATCAATGACCACCTCAATTTTCAATGTAAGAATGATTCCGATCCCATGATAACATCTTATAATGGGAATGATTTTAAATGGAATGCTACCGAGGATGTCGTGGAATTTGTTCTTTTTATAGGCGCATGTGAGATGCTACAAAGGATTATTGATCTTAATGGAGATAATAATGATAGTATCTTGCTTGATTAGATTTACAATGTGGTACAACCTATTCATAGTCATTACTGTGAATATCTTCATGACAATGCATTAGTGATCAATTATGATGAGTGGATCGCAACCGCCGAAATGCAAGAAATTAACCTTTTGGAAGACTCACGAGGTACAATTGAGAAAGAAGAGGAGCACCAAGAAGAACACATGACGGAAGTATGGCATGATAATTTCCCTCATGTCATCAAAAATATTATTGAGACTAACATGCAGGAACAAGGGAGAAATGATGAATGTTATTCTAGTTCTGATGAACCTTTTGATGCTAATATATTTGTGCAATTAGATGATTGTTCTCGAGAAGAAAGTGATGACCATTATGCATGCTTAGGAATTCTTTTTGCGGACAGTGATATTAGCAAGAAAGGGGAGCTAGATGTTATTTGTGTTCCTCATGATGCCTCTAATAACTCCTTGCTATGAATCATTCGATACTAATATTTTACATGAGACTTTATTGGAGGGAGGTGAGTTGCTTGTTTCCAATGAAAACTTTCATTATGAAGCATCCACCTTATTGCTTATTGAAGGTAGCCATGATGTTCTTAGACTTTCTTTCGATGGTTCTAGCATCTTAAATATGCAGCAACTAACTTTGCAGACATCTCCTACAACCTCAGTGCAATCGTCTACAAGACAAGAGAAGGAGGTACAAGAACTTTTGTCAAATTCCCATGTTCCAAAGCGTAAGACGACTAGTGATACGACCCAGCTCGGTTGTACCAGTTGGTCGTATTGGAGAAGAGCTCCGAGGGAATTTATCCAGAGCGCAAGACAGGATGTGGTGCGAGTGATACCATTTGTGCTATTCGCTGAAGGGCTGCAAGTGCACGGGATCAATTGTAGCATTTTTGATGTGATAAAATGTCAAACCCAAAGGAAGCAGTGATTAATCTCACTTGATCCAAATCTGAAATCACACTTCAAAATAATAAAATTGAAGGTTGAGACGCGCAGCTACCCTTCTCAAATATTCGTAAACCTCAATGATACAATAAATAATTAAAATGAGCAATTACTTGACTTAGGAAATAAAATATGTTTGGAGTAATTAAAAATAGAAAATACCTAAATACTATTAGTGTCAGGATAGGTGTTCTAATGGCTAAAATTGAGGCACAAGGTTTATAGGTTCACTAGTTGTAATTCTCATAAAGATATTGGGATCTTAGATAAACATTGAGTGTATATAAATAATGTCTAACTAATGAAAGAACCTTTTCATTGTGGATGATAATATGCACACCTACAGTTAATCCAAACATGTGCAATGTCACTTCGCATCGGTTAAGGAATAAATTATTGGGTTTCGTACCTTCCCTATTAGATTGGATCGTATAGCTTTTTATGGCTAACCTTCTGTCACTCGATCACCAAGCATCATCTTCTCTCCGCTAATATCGTCGTGTCTAGAAAAGGGGAATGTCAAGACAAACAATAACTACTATGATCCCTTTTGGGGTGTTAGATAAATGTTTGTAATCAATCCAAATAATAAGTTGATTGCGTCCAAGATGGATGAAAATCATGACAAGTAATTGACGGCACAGAAGATGGATGGCCATCACAAATAAATAAATAAATTGTTGCATAGCTACTAGTACATACCTTGTAGCCTCGATGGACTACTCACACATCATGCAAATCAATAAGTACGAATAATGATCGAATCCATATATTGATGAATACCAAATATAATCCAATCTCGAAGGTCTTGATGATCTTAGATGGATTAAAAGGAGGAACAAGCTATGGGGGCTTGCTGGAAGGGACGATCCATGGGTGGAATTCGTGGTGGTGATTAAGATGGGAAACCAGGCTCCCGGCAAGTGCCTCTAATCTATTGGCGCCGCATCTCCTTTGTTTCTTCGCGAAGATTTCTGTATATGAAGGCCAAACTCCACAGGGGCTACTTCGAGGACGAAACCTGTAATTCTCTTTAGCTCTTTATGTTCTTTTATTTTCTTTACTCGATTGGGTATTCGTATACAAAGATGTTCCTTTTTATTTCTTTCTTTTTTGCAAGGGGACCTTGTGCAGATACATATACGATGTTGTGTTAATCGTATAAACACCCGTATAGCCTCTATTGCTTCAATTCGTGCACCCACACTACAATTTTCCGGTAAAATATTCCGTTGCGATACTCGTTAATAAAAGTTGTTGTTGTATAGTGGGGTATTCCTACCTTAAGTAGGAAACCAAATTAGTCTAGCTATAGTTTCTTTTATCTTGTTTAGGCACATAGAGTCCCACACTTGTGTTTCATATCTTGTCTCAATCACGCTTTAATTAAATCTAGGAGAGGTACTACTCTTAGACTTAGCTTGTCAACATAAGCGTGGTTCTTAGGTTGATAGAACAAATTATCGAGACAAGTCATTTTTTTCACTTGTGTTTTGACCCAACCTTTGTGATAGAAAAATTAAAAATTAGAAATGCAACAATATTTGTGTTTTCCTTTCTAGTTTTTTTTTCAACTAGGTTCTCTTGGAAGATTGTTACCGAATCACATAAAGATAATAACATCATTGAAGTAGAAGTCCATACCTATTAAGACAAAGTTCATCTGCACCATAACGGTAAAAGTGGTTTCCACCATTAGTTTATTCTAAGCTTGGGGAGATTCCAACCACCTTCACTCTCTCTCTAACTGCAGCTTTCTCTTTTATTTATATAATTTTCCTAAGCTTCGGCTTTTTTAAGTCCTAATCTTGGGGACGTTATTTTTGCATTTGCTGACTTTTAGTTTTTCATTTCTCGTGTCATTGTGGCTTAACGGTGGTTGGACTCGAGCTACAAAGAATTAATCTCGTGAGGAGGAGCACAAAAAGTTCACCTATTGTGAGGTATGCTCTTGACCCCCATCGTGATTTCTTATATACTGTGTGAATTTTCCAACTTTTATTGTGCCACATGATCTAGGTGCAAAGCTCTTTTTAATTTTGATAACTTAGTGATTTAGCTTGTAGTTTAGCTTGTTATTTCCACTACACTTTTCCATGATTTTAAATCTGAAAAAATAAAGAAGTCCTAGTTGACTTATTGTTGCCATCTAATGTTAGATTGTCTTAAGTAATAAATCTATGAGTAGCTTGACCCCATAGTGTTGAAATGAGGAACTATATAGTTACTTTTGATGAGTTGTTGATTAACTTGAAGATTTTCCTAAGTAGTTCTTGAGATAATGCATTGCTTTACAATTTTAAGATCCAAAGGATCAAATGAATGGTTGCAAAACCAAAGAGGGAGGCCAACACTCCAATGACCAATGAGCGCCTAAAATAAGAGTACCACTCTGAAGGAGAGAAACTCACATCTCGGTTATGAGTGGAACGACGGGCGTAATGGCAATGCTATCCCTGACAAGATAATTGGCTAAAATCCCACAAACGTAATCACCTCGGACTGCTCCAATGGTCAAAGAGTATGAGCATATACCAACATTTAGAACTTCCTAACATGTGCCGGCTATTGGTGCCGAGAACAAATGAAAGCCAATTGCACCTGTTTTGCATCGGTTCCTATATTTGGCATTATCTTTTGAATGAAAATGAGCGGGTTTTCAATTAATATTTAGAGGAAGTACTTGAAGGTTCTTAGTGGAAAATTCTTGTGGGTAGAATGAAGTAGCTTGTAAATTTATTCATACTTGATGAGAACTTACTTGTGCTTAATTATTTAAAACTAAAGACTTCACAAAAAAGTTATCTTCTTCCTTTGGCAAATAGTAGAAAGAATAATTTGGCAAATAGTAGAAAGAACAATTTGGCTAAGTTACTTGCTAACATACTAAGTTAGATAGATTAAGAAGATGTCTTTTTATCCTAGAAAACGTGAGCCGGTAATAGTTGGACATTAGCCTTGCATTTACTTTGCTTGACTAAGTTTTTGGGTTTTCACAAGTGATGTGAGAATCATTGTGATCGAGCGTAAGTGAACTCTAACCTCTCAAATATCATGATGAAACGTTAAGTTCCCCATGGATTTTTCTTGTTCAAGGATGATCAAGGTTTAAGCTTGGGGAGGTTGATGAGCCCATTTTGGACTCATCTTTTCCTTGAGTTTAATCCTGATATTCTCATAATTATCTCATTAATTTACCTAATCTCTAATTGATTACCCAATTATGCAAATCCTCTTTTTTTGTTCAATGTGCACGGAATAACGAAAAAGGTGGAGAAAATCTTACATATTTGGAAACTACTAGTCAAAAGGAGCCACCTCCAAGTTGTAATGCCCCGATGGAAGTTTCCAAAGCGTGGGACGAGATACAGTACGACCAGCTTCCCTGTGCTGCTCTCCCGTACTACTCACTAGGGGGTCCGCAGGTCAAACTGAACCACTTGTGTGAAGGCAGCCCTATGGAATTCTCGAGGGACGTGTCACGAAACCCTACCTGTAGCCTGCCAATCCTACTTAAAGAGGAGAAGACACCAAGGAGGAACAGACACCACGAACAATCTATCAATATCCATCCCTCCAAGATCCAATCTACAACCTTCAAGGGAGATCCAAGGAGGAAGAAGAAGAGAGGAGCCGCCACACACATCGATGCGACCCTAGGGCCAGTGCCAATGTCGCCGACTCTACCACACAGACGTCATCTCCAACATCCCTCTCTCTTGCACGATGTTTATCTCCATGATAAGTTGTAACTTGAACACTTTTATTTTAATGAGTCTTATGTTTGAGTAATCTATTGCCTCTTGGCGTTGGTGAACTAGCATGTTATTGGTTTGCATATTTGTATCGATTCGGCATAAATCAATCATTAGTGCCACTGGCGGTTGCAAACGTTTATCAGATACAATACTTGGGGTTTGCACCGAGTAGATGCTATGGGATTAGAGGTACTGCAGTGATAGAAGCTACCTCAAAGTCCTTGATCATTTATTTGGGGGAGTCACTCTGAGACCCACTTGCTTTACACCGTAACTATAGGTGAAACATTAATTACTATCATATGCCATAAGACATTGAGTGGGGTAGTGGTTGCGAGGGATATATATACACAATATTTGAGGCATATCTAGTTATGACTTCGCCCTTATGCTTTGATACATAGTGAGCGTTTGCATTGTTATCTAGCTCATTGCGTAGAAATTGTTTATTATTTATCGTCTAGTTTCGTGCATTTTAATTCTTGTTTTTAGTTTGTTTTCTTGTTGTTCATAGATTTAGTTTACCCTGATATCCTTTTCATCATTTCGGTAAAAGGCGATAGTTCGTCGATTATTTTTTAGTTAAAACTTGGGTCTATATGCAAGTATTCTTGATGATAAGTTTAGTTGAGAAAGGAGGAACATTTGTCCTTTAATCCCTGGTTTGATAATCTTGGCTAATACTTCCCGCAAAAGGTATTACAGTGATCCGGTGCACTTGTCGGCCATCATGCATCCAGATACTTCCACGCATGTTCTACTTGTCTAGGTCGTATGTCCATCTTGTTGATGACAACGGTGTCGACGATTGGTAAACCGCCGATCTTATGATTGTTGTGAGCAGAAGATTTGTTGAAGGGCAGGGACCCCTGGGGCTATCGTCTAGTAGCATCGGGAAACATGGACAATGATTTTTATACAGGTTTGAGCCTCCCTTAGAATAATAACCCTATGTCATGTTGATATATATTGAATATCGAGTAGTTTATAAGGATTGGCCAGTATCTAGCCTAGATGGGATCTAAACCTAGTCAGGAATCTCCTTTGGCTGGTCTACTGGGGCTCAACTTCCTGAAGGCGACAGATCTTCTCTGGGAAGTCAGGATTTGAATTGAGGCTCTGCAGAGGCTAGGGCTCAATCGGCTGAAGGCTTCTGTAGGCTTGCTGTCTCTTCAATCTTGTCCTCCTCTCTGCAGGGCTGCGGGGTCCTTTTATAGAGGGTCCTTTGACTCGTGGGAGACATGGACTCATCTCCAAGTTGGACTCTGTCTTCTTAAACGCAGGGATAGACTTCCTAGGCTTAAAAGGTTTTCGGGATCCTTACAGGAGATCCCCTTATCTCCTAGAACCCTTAGCAGGTATGTCATCCGATTCAGGTATACAGGGAGTTGTACACGTATACCATCTCGTAGATGGTATAATGTATTACTCATCATCAAACGGCAAAGCAAATGTCCTCATCAACCTCAAGCCCATTTTTGTCTAAATCTATCATATCCTAAGTGATCTAAGTGGCCATGCTACTAATCTAGCTCCGTCACGAGAACCTAAAGCTTAGTGGTTCCTTACCGCCTCCTGATCAAACTTTTCTACCTCTCTGAAAATCACCTCTATGGGTGTATCACAGCCAGCATCGCTTTGCTGCACCATCATCATGAAATAAGAGTACCACTCTCAAGGAGAGAAACTCACATCTCGATTATGAGTGGAACGACGGGTGTAGTGGCAATGCTATCCTTGACAATAAAATTGGCTAAAATCCCACAAATGTAATCACCTCGGACTGCTCCAATGGTCAAAGACTATGAGCATATACCAACATTTTGAACTTCCTAGCATGTGCCGATTGTTGGTGCTGAGAATAAATGAAAGCCAATTGCACCTCTTGCTTCTATTCCTATATTTGGCATTATCTTTTGAATGAAAATGAGTGGGTTTTCAATTAATACTTAGAGGAAGTACTTGAAGGTTCTTAGTGGAAAATGCTTGTGGGTAGAATCAAGTAGCTTGTAAATTTATTCATACTTGATGAGAACTTACTTGTGCTTAATTATTTAAAATTGAAGACTTCACAGCAAATTTATCTTCTCCCTTTGGCTAATAGTAGAGAGAACAATTTAGCTAAGTTACTTACTAACATACTAAGTTAGATAGATTAAGAAGATGTCTTTTTATCCTAGAAAGCGTGAGCCAATAATAGTTGGACATTAGCCTTGCATTTACTTTGCTTGACTAAGTTTTTAGGTTTTCACAAGTGATGTGAGAATCATTGCGATCGAGCGTAAGTGAACTCTAACCTCTCAAATATCATGATGAAACTTTAAGTTCCCTGTGGATTTTTCTTGTTCAAGGATGATCAAGGTTTAATCTTGGGGAGGTTGATGAGCCCATTTTGGACTCATCTTTTCCTTGAGTTTAATCCTGTTATTCTCATAATTGTCTCATTAATTTACCTAATCTCTAATTGATTACCCGATTATGCAAATCCTCTTTTTTTGGTCGTTGTGCACGGAATAACGAAAAAGGTGGAGAAACTTGCATATTTGGAAACTACTAGTCAAAAGGAGCCACCTCCAAGTTGTAACGCCTTGATCGACGTTTCCAAAGCGTGGGACAGGATATAGTATGACCAGCTTGCCTATACCGCTCTCCCGTACTGCGCACCAGGAGGCCCGCAGGTCAAAATGAACCACTTTTGTGAAGGCGGCCCTGCGAAATTCTTGAGGGATGCGTCACGAAATCCTACCCGTAGCCTGCCAATCTTATTTAAAGAGGAAAAGACATCAAGGAGGAACAGACACCACAAACCAATCTATCCACATCCATCCCTCTGAGATCCAATATACAACCTTCAAGGGAGGTCCAAGGTGTATCACCGCTAACATCGCTTTGCTGCACCATCATCATAAATTTGTTTGGTAAACCTCATTTGAAGTGTGATCCTCTACTATCTTGCTATCGTGTCATGACTTACGTCACCTTGATAGTAATGAGTTCATCGGCGTATATTCATCAAAATTTGCTAAAACATTCTCTCTCACTCACTCTTGTCATAACTTGTCTTTTCTGATCGTACCCATGTTGTTTTGCATCGACCTATATATTTTTTGCACAAGTAAAATGACTTATAACATACTTGATGTGATATGTTGCTTAAAACTTTTGATGCTGCTAGGACACTCATGCGATGCGCTCGCTTGCACATGTAGGACACTGGCATGTACAGTGTTGGTATCTAACATGCACATAATCTTTGATTCTGTCGATCTGCCTCTTCAATGTTGCTTTTAGCCGTCGTGAACTCTGTCGGTGGTTGCTGTGCTTTTCTTGTCTAGAACCCTCTGTCCGTCTCCGTTCTAGTCGTGTCGACCTCATTTCCTATACTGCTAAACTCATACATGTTGATACACCCAATGCATGTTTCCTTTTTACTCAAACGGAAGTAGCCCATACATATTTATATATTTGGAGCATGAACATTAACATTGATCAAGACCAATACTACATACTGCGTGTTACTGAACATAAATCAAATTGTTAATTTTATTTTAATGTTTATTCCACACTTTAAATTTAGGTTGAATTTCATGTGTAAACTTAACAAGTAATTTTCATTTAAAATCAATTTCAAAATTTAACTATTTAGGAAATAGAGTGGTATTTTTTATCCTCCTAATGTATAAACCCAACTGCTAGTTTTCATCTAAAAATAATTCTAAAATTTAATTTAGAGATGTAAAGTGTACTCTTTATATACAAATCCAACTGCTAAATTTCATTTAAAATTAACTTTGAAGTTTTATTTAGGAAAAATAGAGTTGTATTCTTTATCCACCTAATAAGAGTAACGCAACTGCTCATTTTATTATTATTTTTCTCAAAGTTTAACTTAGGAAAATATAGTTGTATTCTTTATCCATATAATATAAAAACTAACTTCTAATTTTTATTTAAATTTAATTTAGGAAATAGAGTTGTATTCTTAGTCTACCTAATAAGAGTTGTATCTATAATAAACTTCTATAAATAATCAGATTAATCTGCAATGTTATAATCTGGACCCACCACGATCAACAAATTAGATATTTTAGCCTGTATGGATGAATATGGTGGCTTTTCCCCTCTTATTTTAATAATATAATAGACAGTCAAAGATTTGTAGGCACTTAAGGTAATTAGTTCTCTCAGCCATTTTCTAATTAATTAATCTAAAAAATCTATCAATATTAGCCAAAGAATCAAGGTCAAACAATATCTTTCTAGAAAGACTTTTTTTTTGTACTTGCTTGACCAGTTGAGCACCTGATTCCCGAGAAAGCGAAAATATGTAGAATTTCACAAAAGGTTCTTATAAGCACTCCACTGTTCACTTGCCGGTGCCGTTATTATCAACATGGAATCAGAGAGAAAGATGACCACATGACACACAACCAAGAAAACATTCTTCACACTCCAAAGGATTCCCACCGTCGCGCCCACTAGAGACAAGAATTCAATCATTCCCACCCGCCCCGGAATGTCACGTTTCGGCTCCGCAGCCGTTCTTCCGTTTCATGGCCTCATGAGTGCAGAATGCAGAGGGCAATCACACAGACCTAGGAGTCGTTATTGTTCGACATGGCGGGGTCCTACGCATCTCAAAATATTCGCTGAATGACTGTTCTGCTGTTCTAAGTGAGTATCGTGGATGGCCTCCGGCCATCAGCGTAGGTTGTGGCCGTTGCTCGATTTGTAGCCGGGGCCGGCCTGCATCTCACTCCGTCAGTCGTCGTCACAACCGCATTCATGCGACTGTTGGGGAGAAATTATCATATACTGTAGTATTATGGTATGCGCCTGCGCAAAGAATCCCCACATTGTTTGGTTGATTACCATACAAGTAAAAGTTAAAAGAGAAATTTATATGTTCCACACATTTTGTACATTTTATATGGTTCATTAGTTAGAAAAAATAATTATTGAACACGAATACACAGCACAAAGTATGACCCAGCTAGCTTTGGTTTGCACGGACGGTTCACCTCTAACTTGGGTGAACAAACTAGACCTCGATCGTCATAGGAGTGTAGCTCTGGGTGAAACGAAGCCACTACTGTGTCCCGTTATGTCACGGCGGCCACCAACGCGTGCTGGTACAGAAACCACGGCATGGAGACAAGATAAGGCGCGCGATCGTCAGCGCTCGAGGTGTAAAGCTTACAAAGGGTTAGAAAGGCATACTAAATATCGCATGCAGGCACACGCACGCACGCAGAATCAAATTGTATCACGCAGTATGCCAACTCGCCAGAAAGTTTAACCTGACGATACCACGACACCAGCACGCACCCAGATCAGTTAGTTCCGTAGCATCCCATGAGTCGAGACCTGATCGCGTTACACGCATTCACGGTCAGTAGTCAGGACTTGAAAAAACCAAATATGAGTCTTCCACATCGCCTAGCTTACACACATGCTTAATCTGACCGGTCTCGATGCACTTTTGAACCGGCCGACTCGGCGAGCTTTACCTTCCATATATCGCCCGTGACTCCGTGTAATCCACTCGCCACCCGGCGCCACCTCACCGGCGCCGATTACTGACACCCCTGCCCTCCTCGCCACTACGCCGAAAGCAGCAGAGCCACCTGGCTCGCCGGTGCCCCGGCCGGGTCCCCGTCATGCACGTCCACCTCGTCGACGAGTTAAACTTGGTAAGTTTCTTTCGTGTCGGGGTAAGCACCTGAGGACTGGTACTAGCGGCTTAGCGCCACATATATGATTGATTGGTCATTTGGTCCATCTCCGCGTACCTTTTTTGATCGGTCCGTGGGATCTTTCCGGCCGATCCGTCGCCAACTTTTGACGGATCTTTGGAGGAAAAGGGGGCGAGAAGCGACTGATACATGTGATTCATTCACTAGCGAGCGATCACTGGCGCACTAGCGATCCGTGTCCGTGCGCGTGTAGATATTGCTTGTTTATACTGGCATTGGCAGGCATGTATATCTAGCATCGCTTTACTTAAAGCATGAGACAGAGTACAATCACATACTACATAATTGAGCCCTTTTATTGCTGGTAGCGAGAGTGGGATGTTACTGATCGGTGGTGTGTCTGGAATCTGGATGTATCCTGGGAGGGTATACTAATCTGATCTTTTACTAAAAAGCAGGACACTGTGGCCGTGGCACGCTAACCACGCGGTTTCGTCTCCTTTGTCACTGGCCATTGGTGAGGTGGTCTGTAAAAAATGATCAAACCATGAACGTACAACACCGTTTCATCTCCTTTGTCACTGCCTCACTGGCCATTGGTTAGATGGTCTGTAAAGAGGATTCCAACCTTGAACGTTTGAAGAGACTAAGTATATTATGAAAAGAATGAAAAATCGGACAAATGATCTTGGACAAATTTTATTTTATTTTTGCGATGAAAATATTACCTTGGACATTTAGTGCAGCGGTAGATAGATCCTTGATTCATCGTAGCAAATTGAAGGTGTGTTTGTGTTCTGCGTCACGTCTATCTAAAACCGGTATTCACGGCATTTTCGCGACTCTCTTTAAAAATTAAAGGTTCCATGAGCCGCTTGATACTTCAATCAAACTTGAGCATTTTTATGGTTAATTATTGTTCTCCTAGTAGTACTTCAAATCTAAGTTTGGACGGCCATGCTTTTCAGATGGTCATTTATTGACGTGACAACAAATCAACATCAATCTTATGGTACGCGATCGCGGGTCGAAACAACAATATCTTATGGTACGCGCACTGGGCTGAAAAAAGTTACCGAGCTAGTAAAGTAACCGGAATGCATTCTTATCATCTGTCGGCTTTTTTTTATATAAAAGGGACTAGATTTATATGATCATGCCACCTTTTTATGTTGGCATAAAGTACTGGTGACTTTCATCATCCCTTTGGGTTCCAGAAGTTAGCAGATACAGACAAGAATGTAGGCAACCGTTTTTTTTCACTGATTGCAGTACAGTAGTAGCCAGCAGGGCACCTTTGAGAAATTCATGAAGACTTGACTGAAGCTCCACGAACACAAGCTCAGAATTATTCCACTACCGTTGTCTTTGAGGCCCAGTAGGCTGTGTGGGCGGCCAATTAGGCCTGCGATGTTCGATCAGCGGCCTGCTTTTAACAATGCAACATCACAGACTCTGTTTTGAATTTTCAGTAGGAGAAATATTTCTCCTTGATCAGTAGAACCAAGCTTAAAGGCCTCTTGGATTTGTATGAATTTCATAGATTTGCAAAAAATTCACATGAACAGTTCAACTCCCATGAGAGTCGGGAAAATTTCCCATGAACAAGAGGCCCTAAGCCTGTGTATTACAGAACCACAGTACCGGCTTTAATGGACTACAGGATAACACTATTCAAGATCTGGGCTCTGGTGTACTGGTGTTATGACCAAGAACAGTCGAGTAAAATGGAAGTTTGACTGCATGAAATTCTGCAAAGAAGTACAACACCTAGAAGTCCTGAACGAGTTGCATAGACATGTCCCGTAGAAATGTGAATCAGGGCCTTTCAGGAACACTCGCTTCGTTTGCAAGTAATATGCATGAAGTACTAGTCCAAGCGTACGTCCCAGTGCACCGTGCATGCATGATAAACACAGTGAGACTGGGATGATCATTGTGCCATTCTGTGATCACTATTCTCTTTCTTTGCTCGCCTCGTTCCGAGTTGATGCAAGTTTGTTTTCACTCCGTGTTTCCATCGCGTCGTTCTTGGTAACGAGTGTGGAGTAAGAACTACTCATCTCGTTTTTGGGTTTCCTCGGTTTGGGAATCGTCGAGCGTAGCATGACTTGGTGTTCCATGTTTGACACGTACAGATGACTAATCCTAGCTTCAGTCATGGACATAGTCAAAGAAACAAGCGGCAAAATTATAGTTCATGTACACTAGCTGGATATCTCGAATCTGAATGCCTGATAGTTCATGTACACTAGATGGATATCTCGAATATGAATGCCTGAAACGGCCATACCTAAGTCATCCAAAACAATTAATTTGCTCCACAAGTTCATCTTCATGTCTATTTCTAACCGAAAATATTCAACCAAGAAATGCATTTAGGCCTGAATTTTTGTTATGAACACGGTAACTGAATACAGTACTACTATATGCTTATGCTTGATTCCATAATAAATATGGTTCGCCCCTTGCACTGTATCCGTTTTCGAACCGTTTTCCAGTGTCGAACTTTGCCTAAAACGCCAAGCTTATTGGGCCCCAGGGATCCACTGCCCCATGCCACACGTGCACGGGGGCAACGCCGATGTGCCAAGGCTCGGCGTGCCACGCGGTTACACGCACAAACACGGCCTGGGCTCATCGATTGGCCGCGCAAGAAGAGTACAAGGGGATTAAATTTGGAGTCTGCACCCTGGAAACATGGGATCCTGGATACTAACAAACTTATTACAGGGCCACGCATAACAAGGGGCATGAGAAGAAGAAAACTTGAACCGGAAGGGTTTGACTCGCCCGAGTACGCAGGAGCAGTAGTAACATCAAACTGGAGGCCGCACGAGTGGGTTGAGGCACAGCACGATCGAGGTCAAGGAGGCAAGAGCTGAGAGACAGGCACCATACCTATCGAGGAGAGAGGCAGCTGCGCGTCTGGCCCACCATTCAGTCGCCACTCGCCAATTCCCATGACCATTTCAGGACACCATGATGCAGATGTCTGAAGTTTTTTAGAACTGCAGATGAAAGAAGTGATCAGCGTACTAATGCAGTATGCATTTAGCAAAATTAATGTCATTGCAAATCGATAAAAACAAGAGTTTATAGCACTAGATTAGCACAGAAAAGTCTATTAGAATATTAGCATACAAATGCATTCATCGTTAAGGTCTTTAGCTTATTACTGAGTATATATACTGACAAGAGGACCGTACGTAATAGTTCATGCATGAAGCAAACTCTAGTACAAAATGAGTATGAACTCTCGATCTTGGTGGAAAACTGCGTGGGTTTCCAGGAACCGACTTCTAGCATTTGAGCTCAGAGGTTTGACCCTAGGACCATCTATAAACCCCTATTAGCAGTAACTTCCCACATCATTTAATTCGAAGGTCCTTGCACTGTTGGGTGCTTGGAGGACAGGGTTTGGAAAAGCTTGGGTACATGGGATTTTGGGTTGCATTTTTTTTCTTACTCTTCGTTCTGGTTGCAGGAGAGGAATGAGAAGGTTGCACTTGGATCCATGCAGGATTTTCGCACCAATGTCTGTAGAAGTTCCGTTGATGTGCCCAATGCAGCACCATATGCACGAATGGGCAGGTCTGGATTTTTTGGTTAAAGTATGATGGCATGTGACTATGATGGTAACCAAGTGACTAGTGAGGTGAGGAGGTATCTTGATTTTTCCATATGTCGGTTCGTTTCATCTTAGAAGGCTAGCCCCCATGGTGCAAACATCAGATGCATAAAATCAATCTCATGTCAGAGTAAAGAGCAATAGCTTTATGGATAGACAGGGTATAATTAAAATATATATAAAGGATGTCGACTAATCTTTGCTTGAAACTAGAATTGCCTGGACAGGTGAAATTGTCAAGAAAGGTGTGCATCTTAGTCCATACCAATTGATGTGCTGTGGCACCCATAAAACACAGGCGAACTTAGGACTTTCAGAGTAGTGAACCGAATGGATACAAGACATTGTCCCTACATGACAAAGGTAGTTACCCCATTGCACACACAAAACCCTTGGCCGTAACACCTTATCAGCAACTAATACATCACTATCTCTAGAGTAAAATAATAAGTGAGGTTAGATTTGAAGTTTGACCATTCACAAGCTTACAATAGCCAGAGACATTAGCATCTTTCCAGAAAGAAAGATAAAGATAGGACTGTACTTCATCAGCTCTAATCCAGGGATGAGAGCCGTGTACTAATAAGGCGAGTGATCAGTATTTCCCTCGTTGTTTTTCTATTCAAACACAAGTTCATCACAATAACTTAAGTATTTAAGAGCTTTTATATTATTTTTGCAAACAAGTCTAATTGAAATTTTGTACTCCCTCCGTCCCATAATGTAGGTGCATTTTGATTGGTTAAAACGAGGTTTTGATCATTAATTATTCTATTAATATGTAGCTTATGTTATATAAAGTTATGATTAAATCATAAGTAAGTACTTTTAAATACGAATCTAATGATATCAATTTTATGTCACATAAACCATATACTCATAAAGTAATTATTGGTCAAAACTTTGTCTAACTAATCAAAATATATTTTACATTATGGAACGGAGGGAGTATTTAATTATATAAAGGAAACAATCAGATGGCAGACGGAATAGTGTGCCAGTTCAGCACTTCATCTGCTACAATTCATAAAAGAGTGTCACAAACTTTTCGAGCAGTACCACAGCATAAATTGTTTTCCTGATAGATCTACTTCAACAACATCAACAAAGAACAAAGGCCTTTCTGAATGATGTAAGTTTGCCATCTAAGAGAATATTAGAGTTGTTTTGATGGTAGATTTTTTCCTTATATTTTCTATCAGGGGCAATGTCCAGACTAGGAATACCCGAAATATTAAATTTGATCAACTCATGAGCAAATAGCACATGCAAATTTCTCAGCAATGTTTTTCAAACTCATCTTTGTTACCATTCTAGAATTCTCCTTAGAACTCAAGAGGTGAGAGGGAAAGGGAAAAAGGCGTATTTGGCCCCCCGCCGAGTTCTAATGGCAAAAATAGCCCTCCATCGCAGAGAAGAGCAAAACTGTCCCCGTGACGCGCCGGGCACGTGACGCGTGGCTAAATCGCGCCGGGGGCCCGCGATCGCGCGTCCGACCCGCGATGGAGTCCGGCCGCGCCCGTGGCCCGCGAAGGAGGCCGGGCCGCGCAGCAGACCCGCGACGCGGCCAGCGTCGCGCCCCAGGCCCGCGACGGGCTACCAACAGCAAAAAGTTTTTCAATTTATCGCTTGTTATTTCTCGATTTTTTAAAATCATGTATAAGTTCCAAAAAAATCTAAAAAAATTCATACCGGTTTATAATGGAATGAAGTATACACACGTAAATTTTTGTAAAATAATATGCATTTTTGTGACCTGTGTAAAAAAAACAAATACGAATAGGAAAAAAATTAAACTGCTACAGTATATGTGTCGCACTGTAGAAGCGCGACGCATACACTGTAGCGTACTGTAGCACAGCGTCGCACTGCTGCAGTGCGACACATGCACTGTAGCACAGTTTAATTTTTTTAGTTCGCATTTGTTTTTTTTACACAGGTCACAAAAATACATATTATTTTACGAAAATTTACGTGTGTATACTTCATTCCATTATAAACCGGTATGAATTTTTTTAGATTTTTTTGGAACTTATACATGATTTTAAAAAATCGAGAAATAACAAGCGATAAACTGAAAAACTTTTTGCTGTGGTTTCGGGGGCAAACGCCCGTCGCGGGCCTGGGGCGCGACGCGGCCCGCGTCGCGGGTCTGGTGCGCGGCCTGGCCTACGCCCGTCGCGGGCCTGGGGCGCGACGCGGCCCGCGTCGCGGGTCTGGTGCGCGGCCTGGCCTACGCCCGTCGCGGGCCTGGGGCGCGACGCGGCCCGCGTCGCGGGTCTGGTGCGCGGCCTGGCCTCCTTCGCGGCCCAACCCCGCGGCCGGACTCCCTCGCGGGTCGGACGCGCGATCGCGGGCCCTCGGCGCGATTTAGCCACGCGTCACGTGCCCGGCGCGTCGCGGGGACAGTTTTGCTCTTCTCTCTAACGGGGGGCTATTTTTGCCATTAGAACTCGACGGGGGGCCAAATACGCCTTTTTCCCGAGAGGGAAAGGCATAGGAATGAAGGGAAAGGCATGATGTGAAAGGGATTTTTGGATCAGGAGAGGAGATGAAAGGTATATGTTGATACCAATGTAAAATATAGATGTTGTCAGAGGGAATTAGACTCTTCGTGTCCCAATATAAAACTGTAGTACTGTACTTACTTGGAATTTGGAAGTCTCTTTGATGTCTTGGGAATTGTAACTTATACATCAACCATAGACAACCCAAGGAAACCACAATAAAAATTAATAGGCTAGCCATCTAGTGAGCTAGATTATTCTCTCAGAAGGCTTAATTATAAGCAATAACACATGTCTGAACTCCGTCAGATGCAAAGTCATGTACAGTTAATTAATTTATTAATTAGCTGAGTAATCAAAAGAGTGCCAATCCCAAAATGACCGCAGAATTTGTACAGCTCATTGAGATCCTCGTCATGGAGTAAAGACGAAAGAGACCCTATATGGGTTCAACTACGGGTGAGTATTTTAACATTCTGCTATTAGAACTGTTCTTGAGTGTGCGCAAAGATGTGAACAATAAGCCGAATAGTAGGAAGGGAAAACCCTACAAAGGGAGCAACCAAGAGAGCTAACTGCAAGCCTGGAACTTAAGCTCGAGCTTCCTTTTCTCTTTAAGTAGCTGCATGCCATAGTACCCTCATAGGTTTCTTGCTACCTTTGATTCATAAGAAACAGGCAGTGCTTAGAGCTAGCTTGTTTAGGTTTGACGGAAGTCGCTGTGACATGTCAATCTTACGTCGAGTGGTATAAAGTGTTCCCTTTTCTATCTCCAGTAATCGGTAGAAATCCAAATCCTTTAGCTAGTGCCTATCCAGTAAAGTCTGACCATACATACATCAGCCATTAGGGTTCAGTAAGTTCTTGATAACCAGAAGTAGGTGAGCACTGCTTGAGCTAGCTACTTAACATCTAGCCAGTAGTTTGTTTTACGGTGGTAAAGATAATATGGACGAGATCAGAAGCGATGACATAGAGAAGCAAGATGAAGTTATGTTGCCTGGCTTCAGGTTTCATCCAACAGATGAAGAACTAGTCAGGTTCTACCTCAAAAGGAAAATCCAGCAGAAGTCTCTTCCCATTGAGCTTATCAGGCAGCTAGACATCTACAAGTTTGACCCATGGGATCTCCCAAGTAAGCTTCTATAAATCCCTTGTCAACTATCTTTTGTTTCTCTGCACAGATCAATAAAGAGCTATGAAATCTTTCAATTCCACGATAAGACTATTTTTGCTACATATTTCTTCTTTCTATATGATTGGCATGAAGCATGTATGTGGTGATACCTTGTATTTTAGTAGATCTTTTTCTTGCCCACTCGTTTAAGAAGACCATTTTACATGCATCTTTTAGTTAGTTCCGTCTCTTTGAGGTTGTGCTCAGAAAATAGGAAAAAGTTACTACATAGGGTTTCTTGCCCACCTCTTTTGTAATAGTCACCACTGTCAAGCATCCATGTATCATGAAGCCAAAGTGGTTTTAGGTTAAACCTCAGAAAATATTTAGAGTAAGAGTTGCAAGTCTACCATAATAACAAGCTTAATGTCCTCATGTAATTCTCAGGTTTGGAATAACTACTAAACAGTTGCATGCGCCTTAGCCCATATGATGTTGAGAACTTGATATATATTATCACATGAATCCAGCTTTGAGTTTATAAGATCCTCCTATATAGGTGCTTACCAAGTTTGGCTTTTAGTGGTATACCACTGTTAACGCTGCATAATTGATTGGGTTCTCCCGCTTAAAAAGGCATGATGCAAGAAGTAATTAGGTTACTTTGACATGCATGATACATGTTATCGCTTTAATTCTAGACCTTGATTGCGCCAAATGGGCATAGGCCTACGTTAACTGATTTTTGTTATAAAATGGAGTCACATAATAGACACCATGAAACTTCCTCTTATTCACATTTACTTACAAAATATTTTTTCTCCATAAAGAACTAGCAAGTACTGGGGAGAAGGAGTGGTATTTCTACTGTCCAAGGGATAGGAAGTACCGGAACAGCACAAGGCCGAACAGGGTAACTGGAGCAGGCTTCTGGAAAGCTACCGGAACCGACAGACCAATCTACTCCTCTGATGGAAGCAAGTGCATAGGATTGAAGAAGTCTCTCGTCTTTTACAAGGGCAGAGCGGCCAAAGGCATCAAAACCGACTGGATGATGCATGAGTTCCGGCTGCCATCACTCAACGACCCTTCATTACTGCAGAAGAAGCCACTGGAGAAGACCATTCCACCAAATGTAAGCAACTTGCATGCTGCAATATTTGAGAGAAAACAGCTCTGAACATGTAAACTAAAACATAACTTGTGTAGCCCAAATACTACACCTAGATAACTTGCAATATACATCATTTTAAAAAGAAAGATAACTTGCATTATACACTGCAAAATGCCTGGCAGATATATATATAGTAGTATAGTACTATGCAAAGGTTCAAAACATAGTATGTATCAGTACGACAACTGCAGTTTTGTTTTATATTTCCTCTCTGCATATTGTTAAAAATCTAAGATATAGTTGACCTTGCACAAGAAAATCACTAACCAAAACTTCTTATTCTTTTTTTCTTTTTTCTCCTCATGAGCAGGATTCCTGGGCAATCTGCAGGATTTTCAAGAAAACCAATGCCACAGCGCAGAGAGCTCTCTCACACTCATGGGTCTCTCCTCCCTTATCCACCACAAATGGAACCTACATTCCTCCCGACATGCAGACGACGCATAGAGGTCGATATAGCTCAGAGAACACATCATCTGCAATGACCAGCATCATCTCTTCCAACATCCAGTTCACTGGCAGCAGCTACTTTCCATCAATAGTTTCCTCCTGTCAGAACACTCTCAACATCATTGACAGCATCAGCAGGCCAGCTGCATCCATAGTTCTCCCCGCACCAGGTGCAGAGCATCAAGCCATGAGTATCCTCTCAGCAATCCCGCTTGATCTTCCAGCTGGGATGGACATCGCATCGATGGTTCTGAACGCGTCACCCATCACACTCCCCAACATGGACAGGTCAACCCCCACAAACATTGAGTTTGGACAGCCGCAACAATGCAACAGCAACAACATGATCAACAGATGTGTGGTTGACTTGCCTGATATTGGCAACAATGTCAACAGCACTCAACGGTCCATCAATTTCCCATTCAACCTGCAAGGACCACTTTCTGATGACTGGAGGGCGACCTTGCCTTGGGATTCACTCCCTTGCACAACTGAGGTCTCGACGAATTACCAGTCGACCAAGTGTTATACTTAGCTTGTACTTTGTAGCGATGTAGATTTGGTTTTAGAGCGCACTAGAGTAGTATCTAGTATCTACCTCCACCATCTGCTAGTATTATTGTTAGCACGAAGAAGTATTAGAATTTCATTCTGTTAACAGTAAAGCTAACAGAGTTAGAGACCAATATGCTACTATGCAGGACGCATTCGTGGAACTAGTCACCCTTTTGTGCAATGTAGGAGCTGTTGTGGCCGTCTCATGTGTAAGCGTAACTCGGTTCCAGTTTTGTCCATAGTTGCATATACCGCAGAACTGTGCTACATATGTTTTGCCAGAAAGTACTTCCTCTGATCCTCTCCACATTTTCCTTTTTCTTAGTTTTCAGAACATGGAGGGTTGCCGGTGCACGTACCTGGTGTAGAAGAATTAAGATCACAAGAAAAGGCTCGCTCGTGTGGCATCGCGTCGCGGTCTTGTGCCGTAGGACTTGAATTCCGAATTGCCTGGGCTTCGTACAGATCGGTTAGCTCACGTCTTCACGAAGCCTGGCGCCGTACGGCCCCGTGTCTCGTGCGCGCGATCCACTGCAACGGCGACGGCGAGCCCCCTGTTGCGCACTGGCGCTGAGCAGTTTCCCTGGGGCATTTCGCCGAACGAGTGGTGCGCGCGCCCAAGCGCAGGTCCCCGGCTTTCGGCCTGCGATGTATCCACAGTAGCCCGTGACATAGGTGGCACCGTCGCAGCGCCTTGCTGGTATCGAAACTGCGATCTCGCCGGAGCAAACGGGACATTTTGCTGATGCTTTTAGGGCCTAATGAGTGGGTGATCCGGCGGCCGGCAGATGGTGGAGGAGCAGTTGCCGGCCTGCCGCCTGAACCTTTGGAGACCTGCTGGAGTCTGGAATTTACTTGCCGCTCAGTACATTGGGTCTAGACTGGGCCCACGTGAGCAAATTCGGCCTAAGCCCGAACCTTCACTTCATATTGCCTACTCTACTTGAAAACTGTATCTTCATGATCGACGTTACTCCACGGTACACACACACAAAATTTTCATATATGCCACTCTGTCACTTGTCACGTCAAAGAGGAATGAAGCGACACATCGTGGCAAATTCTGAACATGCGGCACTAGCCGAGTTAGCGTTGTCGCACAATCTGTGCGGTCCAAGGTTTGAGCTCGGTAGATGTGGTTGTAGAAGTAATTCATGGTGAAAAATAATAATAATAGATGAACAATAAAAATAAATGAACATAATATATAATAGGAATAAAAGATAGACCTACTAAGTTAAAGGGATATAAACTCAACTAAATATATATAGGCAATTTTACTCCTACATGGAGGTGGAGCCGTACTATGATGAGTCCCGTGGTTCCTCAACACCCCTCCTTGGTTACTTATCTTGTATAGTCCATATCTTAAAAACTCTAACAAATCAGTAGGAAAAAACTTAAAGATAATTTTTTTATAAGAAATCAAAGTAAACACAATGAATACTCTAGAAATAAAAGACAACATCTTATGTAAAAGCACCTCAACTAAACAGGGAGAGTATACAAATATTTTTAGAGACTATCACAGCATTAGTTTCAGCATTAAAAATAGTTCATAAACTTGTAAAAACTAAAATGTAGACTAAAATAGTACAAAGAAAATTCTTAAAAATGTATATTAATAAATAATGAAGCAAAACAGAGAGTTATGAAAAATTGGAGCACCAAGGGATGGACAGGGCCTCTAGGCTGCCAGCAAGGCAACAGGCTTGCCCATTTTGGGTTTGCCGTCTAGACAGTCCAGTCATGGATTGCTTGCCAAAATTTTACAATAGCGTACGTACCTTTCGTAGATCTCGGATATGAATTTTTTCACAATTTTTTAAGCATTCCAAAACATCATAAAAATGACAAAGATTTTATTACAACAATAATAATGTATTTAAAAGCAATAAAACTTGATATTATTTATTTGAAGCTAAAACTAAGACCACAGAAAAATAAAAGACTCTAAACTTCCAGATTGCCTCTCGGAAAGCGCTTTAATTTAAGTCAGTAGCTTGACTTTATTTCCTTGACGCCTAGGTGCTCATTCATTTAATTCATCCTTCTTTTAACCATAGTGAAGAGCACCTACAAACAAAAATGTCAAAGATGTATACTCTTCCTATGTATTGACATTTTGTATGCAAATATATTCATGCACATTAGAGAGATGCACCAACACAAGGTGTTAAGTAGAGAGATCACAAAAATCATTAATTGTAAAACCTTTTATTTTAAAGGATGTGCCAAATAATTATAGTTATAATTTTTTCCTCATCATACTTGTACGACAAGACAAACTCAACTTCGCAGCTTTCATTCATAGCATCAAGAACCGTTTTGTCATTTTCATCAATAGCATTCATAGTATCATCACAAGCATTCAAACTAGCAACATCATCAATAGTAGAAATTTCATTTGAAGAGATAGTGGTTGTGGTAGAATTATCCTGTAAAGCGGCCATGAGCCATTCATCATAACTCATCACCAAAGGATTATCACAAAAAATTTATTCACTATAGCAATAAATAGGATACATCATCCTAAAGGCCTCATCAAACAAATCATGAGAGATTTTATATTTTGCAAACCAACTAATGTGATCAATTATTTCATAAGTCTATTAATGCATAATAAGCTCTTCTACTTGTTCACCAATATTCTCATTATGGTGCAATCTATTATAACATGCAATAATATCAAAGTGTCCAAATGTATCATAAAAGAAGCATTTAATATCACGAACATGAAAAATTAGTGAAGAGCAATAATGAGATTACTCCTTAAACTTGCAATTCGTTAATAATGAGATTAGTGAGGAGCAATAACTCCTCAAACTCGCAGTTTTTTATGCCATACATTCTACATCTCATGCAAGAATTTCAATAGAGATTATTGTAGATAATATTGCATAAAATGAGAATGATGATACAAAGTTATTCTTAAGGGTGTTCCAATAGTTAACATGTCATTATGTGAAATACTCGATGATTAAAGAAATATTCATATTACAATTAATCTAAAAATAGTAAAGCATATAAATAATGACATATAAATGTTAATAGCATGTTAAGAAAATGTCAAAATTAAAAATAGACCTTGAAAATAAATTCTCAAGGCTCTTTTATGCTAGAACACAAGTTTTTAGCTAATTCTGCAAGTTTCAGGAGCCTACATGTGGAATTTCAGTAGTTAAGAAAAGTCGTTGGCCCTTGCGTGTGGGAGTATGGCGTGCGGGCCAGCATCGAGTGCAGTAACGTAGGAGGTGGCACGCAATGTGGCGGCGCGGTGGCTATTGACGCAGGGCGCAGTGCCACGTGCGGATGACGTGGTGCAAGCGCGTGACGTGACACGATGGCGGCGCATGCCGACGCAGGCCGACTCGTGCGGAAGCACGGGTTAGCTTGTGAGGGAGAGCGGTGGCGCGTGTGTGCACGTGGCCGCATGTTGTCATGCGTGTGGCCGCCAAGGACGGTAACATGCTCGTGCAGGAGCATGTGTGCATGCTATGAACGTGCACATCGTTCCTGTGGCGTGATTGTCAAGTCTCTGTTTCACACACCAAAACGACCGGCATTAGTCGGCGACTTTTATTGGTAATGTTTTGTTTGGAGATTTCACATCACGAAAGCAAAAAAGAATCTTATGAGAAGGCTCCACAGTGGAGCGTCGTGCTAATAACATGTCGTACAACCTGTGCCTACGAGTTCGGTCCGAGGGTAGAGTGGGTACTTGACGGAGAAAGAAGAAAACGTAGTACATAAACAGTAAAAATAAATGGGGATCAGAGGATTTCTTTTCTTTTTCTTTATTGATCGATCAAATTCTTAGAAATCTCTTCTATTCATTGCCAAATGATAAACTTACTAAGAAAATAAAGACCCAACTAAATATATATAGAAAATCTTACCTCTAGATGAAAAGGGAGCCGCGCTGTGGTGAGTTCCGTGGTTCCTCGACAAGTGCGACCAAACCAGAGCCACTAGTACGCTAGTTTATCTTTAATCCACAAAGATACACTGGTTCCCTTTGGCCACTCTGGACATAGTCAACTCATCTAAACCAAGTCTGCTGACAGTGGACCTGGAATCCTGGATAATCCAACATCACATATTCACATGCCAGTTGAAAATGGTGGCCGTCGTCATCAGGCGACCGGCACCCTGCCACTGCAACTTTTTTTTTATAACCATCCTCCAAGTGCGACCTAACCGAATACACAGGCAAAATCCACTCCAAACCCGATCCCACCGACAAATCAAATCCTCACCTGTCAGTGACACGGTCCACTCTAATCTCACTGTCTCAGATCAAACTGTTAAAGGCCCAATTGTGAAGTGTTCGGTTCACTGACACAGGCCCCCACAAGAGCCTAACGAAGCCCTCTAAACCTAAACCAAACGCCATAGAAAGCATCGCGCGCCCATCTCCTCGTCGCTCCATCGCTCGACGCCGTCTCTACTCAACGCGCTACCCATGGCCGGGGGCCGATCGTCCGTGCCGCGCAGCGCGGCGTTCGCGGCGCTGATCACGCTCCTCTTCCTCGCTTCCGTCTTTTTCCTCTTGTCCGCGACCGCCACCACCTCCGCCCCCAACTCCCCGTCCTCGCGCCTGGCCGCCGTCGGCCGCCACGCCGAGGACCACGCTGCCGTGCTCGCCGCCTACGCGGCCCACGCGCGCCGCCTCAGCGCCGACTCCGCCTCGCAGACGGCGTCCTTCCTATCCACCTCATCGCAGCTCTCCTCGCTCTCCTCCCGCCTCTCCCTCTCCACCGTCGCGCTCTTGGAGAAGGAGACCCGCAGCCACGTCAAGCGCGCCCGCGCCCTCGCCGTCGGCGCCAAGGAGGCGTTCGACACGCAGTCCAAGATCCTCAAGCTCTCCGACACCGTCTTCGCTGTCGGGCAGCAGCTCCTCCGCGCCCGCCGCGCAGGCCTGCTCAACTCCCGCATCGCCGCGGGCTCCACGCCCAAGTCTCTCCACTGCCTCGCCATGCGACTCCTGGAAGCCCGCCTCGCCAACGCCTCCACCATCCCCGACGACCCCCCCGTCCCACCGCCTCAGCTCATCGACCCGTCGCTCTACCACTACGCCATCTTCTCCGACAACATCCTTGCGGTCTCCGTCGTGGTGGCCTCAGCCGCGCGCGCCGCCGCCGAGCCCTCGCGTCACGTCTTCCACGTGGTCACCGCGCCCATGTACCTCCCGGCCTTCCGCGTCTGGTTCGCGCGCAGCCCGCCGCCGCTCGGAGCGCACGTGCAGCTCCTCGCCGCCTCCGACTTCCCCTTCCTCAACGCCTCCTCCTCGCCCGTGCTCAGGCAGATCGAGGCCGGGAACCGGGACGTGTCCCTGTTGGACTACCTCCGGTTCTACCTCCCGGAGATGTTCCCGGCGCTGCGGAGGGTGGTGCTCCTGGAGGACGACGTGGTGGTGCAGAGGGACCTGGCCGAGCTGTGGCGCGCCGACCTGGGCGGCAGGGTGAACGGCGCGCTGGAGACCTGCTTCGGAGGGTTCCGGCGGTACGGCAAGTACCTCAACTTCTCGGAGCCCGTCGTGCGGGAGCGGTTCAATCCCCGCGCGTGCGCGTGGTCCTACGGCGTCAACGTGTTCGATCTCCAGGCGTGGCGCCGTGACCAGTGCACCGAGCAGTTCCACCAACTGATGGAGATGGTGAGCAGAGCTTCCCCCGGTTCTCTCGCGTTACACCTGAAATGATTTCTAATTTACTGGTGATTTCGGAGCTTGACGTGCTTGCGTTCTCTGTTGTTTTGTGGCAGAACGAGAACGGGACGCTCTGGGATCCGGCGTCTGTTCTTCCGGTCGGGCTGATGACGTTCTACGGCAACACGAGGCCGCTCGACAAGTCGTGGCACGTCATGGGCCTCGGGTACAACCCGTACATCAGGCCTGAAGACATCCGGGGAGCGGCGGTGATACACTTCAACGGGAACATGAAGCCATGGCTCGACGTTGCATTCAACCAGTACAAGCATCTCTGGAGCAAATACATCGACACTGAGATGGAGTTCCTGACGCTTTGCAACTTCGGGCTTTGAATTCTGAAAATACTCCAGCCGTAGCTCCGAACAAATTGTTGGTTTCGCTGTTTCTCTTAGAGCCCGTTTGGATATTAGGACAGGGAAGGTGTGATTGGGATAGGATTGGTGGGTTAGGTCTAGTACTTTGCTTGTATGGAGGGAATGGAAAATCACAAGGATTTGGGTTAGGGATATAGAAGGCTCGTATCTCGTATCCTAGGGATTCTATCCCACGTGAGGGGGTGGAATAAGGTAGAAAATAAACACAGGATCAAATCACCTTTTTATATTTGATATTATATTCCTATCCCAAACCCAACCTATCCAAACAGTGGTAATAGCACTAATATTTCATATCCCTATCCACAACCCATCTCCTCGTGTCCCATTCCCACTACAACCCAATATCCAAACGCCTCGTTAGAGCATGAGAGCGATTGGCTCATGCAGTCGCCTGACACTTACAATCCAAAGGTCACGTGTTTATGTCTCGAAAAATTATACAGAAGCTACAACCCAATGAAGGTCACATATTTAAATCTAAAAAAAGATATAGAAGAAAATCCACATAAATAACCAAAACAATCGACAGTGGGTGGTAATCGAACCGGACAGAGAGGCTTTGCTGTTTGTTTTGGGGACTAGCAGGGTAAAAGACGCAAAAGTTATGTGATCTATGTGATCTCTGTCGCAATGTGTGCAACCTACATACTGTTGCAAATCATTTTTGTTTGTACATTGCAATAGCTTTGTTTCTCGTGGGCTGATTTTGCTAAATTTGAGAATTGAACATCCGTAAACATACGAGTGTAATGTAAGATCAGCTACTCCTAATGTAACATCAGCTGCGGTGGCCGAGCGGCGTCGTAAACGAAGCGATCATCTCCTCTACAATCTACATTATGTGGAATGTCTGAAATCATTGAAACAGACGCACCTACAGGGCAAAGCGGCTTAGCTTTTGCAAGGTCGCATCTCTTTGCTTTTCCAAGGACATTGTCAATGGGCTATGGCAAGGACCATCGGAAACAGAGGACCAATAGAGGTGGGGAGTAGTCCACATGCCGCTGGGAGGCGGGGAGGGTTCGTTGATGTTTTTTCTACTTTAGTTTTTTTCAAAACAAACTACCAAGTAAATATTGTCTTTTTCATTCTCCTTAATGAATAAGTAGTGTCCCCGTCTGGTTCCCTGAAAAAATACAATCCGAGATGAATAAGTAGTCCACATGCCACTGGGAGGGGGGAGGGGGGAGGGTCGTTGAAGTTTTTTCTACCTTGTTCTTTTCAAAAACAAACTACCATGTAAATAATGTCTGTCTATTCTCCTTAATGAATATGTAGTGTCCTTATCGGGTTCCTTTGAAAAAAAAATACAATGTGAGATGATGAGGGTCTCTAATCTACTCACCCCACCCCCCAAATCCTCCTCTACCACACCCATTGATGTTTAACACATTTGACAGTTTTTTTATTTTGAAACTAGGCAAAAGCTTTGCCTAATATATTAATATATAGAGAAAGTTTGCTGCATATGTACACGACAGAAAGGCAAAAGAGGTAAAAAGCCTGAAACTGGAAAAAACATTAAGTTCCGGAGGTTAAGGCTGCTAGGTTTTTTTTGTACCTGTCGGGCCTAAGGTGGCGGCCTTCCGTTCCTTTCAGATTTCCCAGTTGGTAAGGATGAAAATTGATCGAATGGCTTTCTTCGATGTGCCTAAAGAGTTTGCCATGGCGTCCCAAAATTCCAAGACCGAATTTAGACTTGCACCGAGGACACGGAGGATCGATGGAATTCCAATCTAAGCCGCCACATACACCCATATGCGTTTAGAGTAGCAACATAAGAAGAGCATATGCATAGCGGATTCGGGGTGATGCTTGCAAAGCGCGCAAAGGGGTTGGTGAGGTCGTGGATTTGTCGGAATTGTGACCGTTGCTGCCCTCCACCCTCCTTCAAGACTGCACTCATACAACAAGCAACAAGAATCTACACACCTTGTGCAGGGGCTAGTGTTTCTGTTGCTAAAGCGGGTGTACCCATGAATGCTACGGGCATTGTGGGAAAAAGGCAAATTTAGCCCCCCCTCCCCGAGTTGCAAAGGCAGCTTTGGCCCCCCGCCGCGCGCAACCGCAAAACTGTCCCCGCGAAGCGACGGGCAACCGACGCGTGGCAAATTCGCATGCCCGATCCGCGAGGGCGAAAAATCGTGCACCAGGCCGCGGCTCCCCCCCGCGACGCAGGCCGGCTCGCTCTCGCGGCCCGCGAGGAAGAGCTCGCGTGCGTGGGCCGCGACGTCCCGCACTCCGCGCCCTCGGCCCACGACGTCTCTGCGTCGCGCGTTTGGCCCGCGACCAGGACAGCCCGCGTCGCTCCTTCGGCCCGCGACCAGGACAGGCTGCGTCGCGTGTTCGGCCGGCGAGCAAACGGCCTCGCGCCTCCAGGCCGCGAGCTGATGCTTTTTTCCCCGCGCGCTCGCCTTGGGAACCGCGCCGCGCCCGACAGCGCGTCGGCCGCTGGTGCCCGCCGCTGGTGCCCGCCACTGGTGCCCGTGATCGACCGGACGAGACAGTGAATTGATATGCTACAGTAATTTTTTTCTTTTGCTTTCTCCTTTTGTCACGCGTGCAGATTCCCTTCTCTTTTCTCACCGCAGGCAGACTCCTTTCATCCTCTTTATAGCGTTCGCGCGGTGGTCTTCTCCATTTGCCATGTATGTAGCTTAGTTCTCTCCTCTCACTCCCTACCTCTGCGAGCTCTCTGCCTTAATTTGAGCTTTTCTTGATTTACAAGCTCTCAAGAGCTAATCTCTTCTGTGTGGCCAAATCTTACATGTTTACACCTTGAGGTATACATTAACAAGCTTTACATGGGACATGTGGGTAAACTTATTTTTATGTTTGAATACTTTATATCTATTGCTTTTAATTAAAATCAAAATTTTAGATTTCAGTTGCTAATATCTTTTATGGATAACATCTTTGTTTGATATACACGAATGTGGTCAGATAACACTTGATGGAGTTTCTTCTATTTTAAATTGCAAAGGTTTGGAAGATGTCTTACTTCGGCACACGGTGAGTATGAAAAATGATATGCTCATATACCCATGTTCTTGAGATAGATGATATGATCTAAAATTCGTAAAGCCTAAATATTTTGTTTGGTATCATGTACTTGTATTGGAGGAATATATCATTTTGAGCTTCCAATTGTATTCAAAGATAGCGTGACTTCATGCTTTTTATCTAGAGGGGAATGTTGCCTTAAATCGCTGCTGTCAAAATACACCTTTCACCATGATGTTTCAAATTTTAACCTCGCATAAAGCCCTGCTTCATGCCCTCCAATTGCAGTTAATTTGTGGATTATACATTTCTCTGTCCATGGATTTTTGCGTAGCATATATTGTATAAACTCGAGGTAGCGGTGCCACAAGAAATGCAGCCAGCAATTTCTCCCCTACCTAGAGTACCCACTGTGCATAGTTCAGTTCAGTCATTACAACCTAATTTCACACAAGAAGCAAGAATATAACGTTAATGACTTGAATGTGCTGCCAACTAGCTTAAAGTAGTTCAAACTCTATAACTGTTAAGTAGTTTCTGAATCTTGAGTATTACAGGGTCGAGGTATTGGAAGAACCATCATATGCGATGCTATCATGAGAGTATAAACCACGGATTTTGAAGCTAGAAAGAGCAAAATCAGCCGTTCGAGTAGTAAGAAAAATTGAAGATCAACTCGAGACCTACACACCAAGGTAAATTTCTTTGACATGCAAGATGTTAGCATACTTTTTACTTAGTCTGAAATTAGAAAAATGACAATGTTAAGCTAAGACTTCAGTTATAATTAAGCTGACACTGTTATTTCATGCATACGTAACATGCAATTGTCTCGAGAAACTAGCACAATGTACAGACTGATTGTGACAAAAAATGAGTACGTGAAATAAAAAAAAAGTTAGGCACAGCTGAGGAGTTTACTGTTATTTAAATTAGTTTATGCTGGTAAAATGAGAAGATATGATAAACTAATATTAAATATATACTATTTTGGCTACAGTTAAATTCAGAAAAAATAATGTTTACATGATATTCAAATTTTGGTTTCGCATGTACGTAGGTACAATGAATGAACTCTTAGTGTTCTACGGGCCGAATATAATACGTGACGGGCCCTATGGGCTCGACTTGTCCCAATGCGAGTACAAGGTTACACACATAGATGGTTTGGAGGAGATTAGTTTATTGGACCTGAGGAGGTGCATACGCCGCGAGTTTGATCGGGAGCCACGACCACCTCCCCGACCTCCTTGGGCATCGCACCGCGCTGCAAGCCTCGGAACCACCCCCGGCCAGTCACGTCGCCGGAGCAGTGCCTCACCAGCAGCCACCCGAGCAAGCTCCTCCTCGCCTCTGCCTATAAAAGCCGCCCCGGAGCAGCTAATCCAGCAGCAGAAAGCACCCAAGCCTCCCTTTAAGCATTAGCTTCTCAAGCCCTTCTTCTTCCTCCAGCAGTAGCTCCGCCCAAGCCTCTCCTCTGTTTCCTCTAACAAACCGAGCTGCATCCAGCTCAAAGCCAAACAAGCACCGGCGGCACGCCCCTACAACTCACCTGGATCAGCTCCCTGCTCGGTTGGACCCAGAGCAGCTCAACCCAAGCTCCTCCCTACCCCGTCGCCATCTGGACCTCCCCTGCCCCTCCCTCCATCCAGCTCAAGCTGCGCCTCATCTAGCTCCAGTAGCCGCCGCTCCTTGGCCCAAGCACCCCCACGCCACCAGCAAGCCAAGCTGCCGGCCATCCCAGCTCTCGCCGCCGCCAGGAGCTTCTGCAGTCTCACCCGCCGCCGCCTGGAGAGGAGGTGTGAGTAGGAGGTGAGAAAATTAGTAGCAGTCGGCGCAGGTAGTAGTAGCTCAAGCAGCCAGGTATTTCTATTAGGTAACCGAGCTCCCAATTCTATTTAGGCAACAACTCATTAGTTCATTTAATAGCACAATTAAGTTGTCTGAAAGCCGGTTGTTCCAAGATTAATTAAGTTAGTAAACCCTAGCTCAGTTAACCGGTTCTGAAATCTTCAGTTAATAAGCTTTCACCCTCTCAAACTTTTAAAGTATGAGCTCATTTTGAAGCTCTAGTGGTAAAGTCTGAAATTAAATAATACGTACCAGGCTCTGATAACTCGTATCCTCTGTAAGCATAATTTCCGGTGCAAACCAACATTTCCAAGCCGTCCAGATCCTAAATACTCAACTAGCTCAAACAGTACTAACTACATCAAGGTTGTTATACACTTTAAATCCACATACGTATTATTTATACTTAATCCTTAGGGACACAAAAAGTAACTACTTTAACCTAATAATATAACATCCGTAAATTCATAAGAACTACCAGCTGGAACAGTTAACCCTAACGACGCCATTATCACCCAATTAAAGTAACTTTCATTTCATGTACCGTGCTTGCATGCACTCTCTTTCTGGAAATATTTGGAGTTGCTGTTCTTCTTTTTCATTCGCCGATTTCTTCGACGTGTAGTTAAGGGAGTGCCGTACGTGCCGCGGGAAGATCCAGAGTCACCCCAACGTCCAGAGCAAGAACAAGATCCGGAACTGCCAGGCAAGCTTTCCCTCCTTGAACATGTCGAATCCCATATTTGCTACGTTTTAAGTATTTGGTTTGCAAAATCCTGCATGCTATTTTATTAACACCGATATTTTATGCTAGTGAAGTTATGCCAAATAGATGCATATGCCCTAGATTTGGAACCCGTCCTTTGTAACCCTAGGACTAGTTAGTCGGTCGAGATCGACCGGCAAGGTAGTAGGAATATAAGCAGTAGCTGTGCTTAGACCTGCTCTAGTTAAAACAAGTTTTACAAGATACGGGAGGGATATGGGATCAAAAACTCGGCTTGTATATACATGCCGAGGAAATCTTTTAAAAGAAATGTTTGTGAAAACCCCGCATGAAATGATGAAGGATTTTGGATTCGGGCGGGAAGGCTAAGGGTGTTATGAGGATGTAGAGTAGCCGGATGCTGCTTGCGGAAGGAATGGTCGGGTAGCCGGTTGCTACCCGTGGAGTTGGTTGGTTATGGAGTCCCGCTCGAATCGGTTAAGGACCGAACCTAAGTGCCGCTGAATCAGTTTCCCCGCTGTACGTCCACATGTCCTTTATGGGAAGGACTGGACCTGGTACCCCGTCTAGTGCCGGAGCCCGGAGTCGTGGGAAGTTAGGTTGAAGTGCTAGTGGATCCGGTAGATCCCTAGAGGATCTCCACGGGCCTGCGTAGGGGGAAAGCTCTTCATGGGTCTCACCGTATTGTGGGGGCAAAGCTCAGTAGAGTCTTACAAGGTACGTGGAACATGGTCCGACACAAAGGGGGAGAGTCTCACCCCTGTCATTCGTGATGCAGAGGATCGGGTAGTCCTCCTAGCGAGTCCGGCTCTGGCATGAACACGGGAGAAGGGTCTCGTTGTACAAACCCTGGACACATGCGACCGGTAGCATGCCCAGGGGAAACTACATCTTGTGGGTAAAGCCGTACAACCTCTGCAGAGTGTTAAAATCTATTCGAATAGCCGCGTCCTCGGTCATGGACATGAACTGGTAAGGCCACACACTGGTTAGAATATGTTTTGGTTGTGAAAGCTGGGAGAGGGGATTAAGGACGTGGGCATGATGTGCCCACAGGGAGCAATTTACGCTACCCGGATTGGTAGCTAGGGATTGCTGAAGGAAAGGCTAGCTACACTGCCGGGGTGGTGTGAGCGGAAGCCGAAAGGGTAAGCGGTGATGAGTGCGGCTATCCCGCGGAGGAAATAAAGGAGAGGTAGCAAGGGCTACCACGGAGGACGATGTGATACGTTGGGATCATTGTTTTACAAAGTTCGCTTTCAATCTATTATTGTTATTTACAATAAAGACTTACATTTCCGCACAACATGAAACCTAGGTTAGAGCTCTCCTTTGAGATATCCCTTGCATGAACTATGCCGTATTATTTCCCCGAGGGAAAAGCTTGCGAGTACATTCAATGTACTCACCTGGCTTGTTGATTTGGCCAGATGAAGAAGAAGAGTGGTGCTCTGAGGACGAGGTCAGCGACCACGAGGACTAGGGCGTTCTCCCCAGTCAGTTGCCTGTGGATGGGCATATTGATGGGTCAATAATCGCGCTTTGTTATTTTCCGCTGCTACTTTCCATTCGGCCAATCGGCCCTGATGTTGAATAAAGACCATAATGGCTTATTTCTGTAAGATATTCGGTGTTGTATGAGGATGTTATCAAGTTCTTGTGTGTACCGACTATTGATCCAAAGATCGGTACAGTAAACACGGGAGACGTATCCGGCCCTAAAACCGGGTACGCCACACTCACTCACCCCCTGGCCCCCCGCCACCCGGGCTCCCCCTCACCTTAGTCACCTCCCCGCCTCCTGCCACCTGCCCACCCACTAGGCCACTCACCCGGTCACCCCACCAGGCCACCAGCCCACCAGCCCACCATGTGCCCTCCCCCGGTTCCCCCTTCCCCGCCCGGTCCCCCACTCCCCCCTCTCGGCCTCCCGCCCTCCCCCGGTCCCCATTTCCCCAACTCCCCCCAAACGTCCTTCTAGCCCCTTCTGGTTCTCCCCGCCGCTAGGCGTCTAGGAGCCAGCCGTGCCACCCGAGCTCGCCGTGTGCGCCACCGCTCCTCCCTCTGCCCCCTCGCCGCCTGCTACGTCCCCCTCTCCGGCCGCCCTCTCCTCCCTCTGCCCCTCACCGCCAGACCCGCTACCTCCCCATCGCCGCCGCCCTCGACATCCGCCGCCCTCCCCCTCCCTCTGCCCCCTCGCCGGCTCGCCGCCCGCTAACTCCCCATCGCCGGCCGGCCTCGACATCCGCCGCCTCCTCCTCCGGCCGAAGCAGCAGCAGCAGCGGTGAGAGCGGACGGCGAGCACGAGCGCACGTCGAGCGCGGAGCCGCGGAGGGAGGCCGACGGCGGCGGCCCGTGGCGTGCTCGTGTCAGCACGGCCCGGCCATGTTCCAGCCCGAGGTACGACGGGCTCGTGCCGGGCCGGCCCGACCCGGCCCAAGTCCCACCTTTAAATTTAGCCGAGCTTGTCGCCGCCACTCCACTCCTCTCCCTCGCTCAGCTGAACTCCACCACCAGCTCCTCTGATCCATGGCACTCTGCCATTTCTTTCTCTCCCCGTGATATGGTTGGTTGCTTAGACCAAGGTGGCAGCCTGGCCGGTTTCTCTTCCCTTCACTCTCTCTCTCTCTCTCTCTCTCTCTCTCTGCAGATTCCTCTTCGATCACTGGATGGATGCTTGTGGTTGCGAATTGCGGATGGCGCTCTAGAGCACCGTGCCGCTGCTCTGCCGCTTGAATCTGTGGTCCCCTGCCAGCAAGATCTACCGCTCTTTCCCTTGGCAGTTGGCACCACCTTTCCAAACTCCGTCGTCGACCCCTACTACGCAATTTATTGCATGCACCGCGGTAACATCGGATCGCAAAATAGCGTGGTACGCTTATTTTCTTTTTCGATTACAAGAGGCAGTACCTTACCACACATAGAGGTAGAGACAAGCCCATAGGCTAACCGGGCTTCATACCGAGGTCTAGGTCCAAAATCCAATGCAAGCTACCTTGTGAAGCTCCAAAAAAGTCATACATATGTGCCCAGATCTAGACGAGCAGGGCCAATCTGGATCATACCTCGTCTGTGCCTCTGCCTTTGCCCATGCAACATGCACATATCCATGATAACGTCTCACTAAACTCTTAACTAAAGACACCTTCGTGTTTTAAATATAAGTACTGAGATTTAAACCCTGATAAATAGGGTCATACTCCCACCACCTTACACAAAGATGATTCTCGGCACTTCGTGGTACAGCTAGATCCACCACAATTACTAGCTCCTAGTGTCACGTTTCACCGATAAACTTGACTAAAAAAAATTTCGATATGGCAGCACATGCAGTTGGCTGGTGTGGTACAGCTTGATCGAAATTACTGTTTAACCCAATCTCCAACTAGACGATAGGCATTATTCCCAGCATGAAGAAATATTATTGACACGTGCGATGTTTCACCTCACCATGTATGTAAAAATACCCGATTTCTGCCGAGGTGGAGAATATCGTGTGACGGAAGATAAGAGTTATTGGAGATGTGTCTTGCTCGAGATATTATCAAGGTTCATACGTCGACCAAGCTGATGAGGGATCATGTACAACATACTCGTACAGCCCCGCGTTTGTCTCCCTAGATCTAGAACGTGGGCCGAAAGCCTGGGCTTCAACTTTTTTAATTTAAATTAAGGCAACTAGATCTTGAACTTGAGACATCTTAATCTAATAGAATATTAAATTTTATGTTCCGACTAATTGTTTAAAAAATTCTTAAATTAATAGAAAAGGATAGTCAATGTGCTCATATTTCAACAGATACAAAATAATAACATAAATTAAAAGTTTTATAGATATAGAAAAGACATACATTGAGTTTCTCAAAAAAGACAATGCATGAAGCAACTACACTGTGTGTACCAAAGTTGTGTTTTTTTTCCAGCACACAAAATGAAATTTCTTGCACCAAATTTTGCTAGCGGAGAAACACCCTTTTGTGATTTTTCCGGAGGTTTCCGGAGTAGTTTTAGACTTCTAGCGGCGTAGAGTATCTTTGAGGAGTATAACATTTGGAGCCCACCAGCCTGCAACGCAGATCACGAGCATTTCTGCCCGGTTAATCCCATCATTCCGCTGGTCATTGGTCCCTAACAATCTGACTCGGAAAAGACAGAGCCGATCTGTGTCGGACTCGATCAGAAGCTGGCCCATTTAAATTACTCACACCACGTTTTGGTGTCATGAGCCGCTGTAAAATGGAATTGAATAGCCGATCTGGCGCATCAATCGGCCGGGTCAGAACCGTCGTAAGTCAACTTTGTTTATCGGTAACTTATTGTGTCCTCTCCATTGTTTTACTGCATGTTCATGATTGACAGTCGATCGCCAGCCGTCGCAGGATTGGCAGAGCTTTCCTTCTCTCTCGAACGGATGCCGGCTGAAATGAATTGGTTCAGACTTGGGAGTAAAAGATGGCGAACAAGTGTCGCCCATTCGAGGAACGGCTGTGGAAATCTGTTCGAGATGGGTGCAACTTCTGGGGCGCCTGAAGGTCATCGCTTTCATGCATCTGACAGGCAGGCCGGCCAGTGCCAGGTCAGCTTTTACTTGGCACCCCGTTTGAACAAACGAGGTGCATCCATCATCGTCTCTTTGGAGTAATACTACTCCTCTTGCAGCTGGATCATACATGAGCACGCAAGATTCGTCTCATTCGGCAGCATAAATCCTACTAAATGTCATTTTCTTGGTGGTTTAAACAGTTAAACTTGCAGTATTTTTGGCAGCTGTATCATAAAGTGTTCCCCAAGTGGAGTGAAATGACAAGACAAAAAGAACTCTGGAGGAAAAAGATGGAAAGAAAGTAAGTGGGGGCCTTTTTCCGTACCAGTTGCAAGGATTTCACCATCACCGGACCACCGAACTACCCAAACCAAAGGGCACTAGGAAGCAGTGTAGGGCACTGCGAGAAGAAGCGTGGATGCAGAGGCAGGAAGGCAACAATTACTGGGTGCATCATCTCATCATGGCATCGGATCCTTTGGTTCCTCTGCACTGGGAACTAGAAGCACTGCTGCTGCCTGTGCACCATGGATGATGTACATGGAGTATGACTAATGAGGTCCTTGGCTGTGCCACGGTTATTTTGCTATGTACGCGCATTCATGGAAATCGATCCGTGCAGAGGGAAGAATCCTTTCCAATTTCATCTGTACGCGTGACCCCACCGGCCAACTCTTCTGTCATAAAAGCCACTTTGGATAAGTTATACTCCTACTAAGTTCGTTGTATGCCAAAATACGAATTTTTGATTTTCCTGACGTGTTTTAGTACGAGTACTAGTGAGAGTTTAGAAGTGGGTGGAGACTACATATTCTTTGGATCACAATGCTGGCCCACGCTTTCTGTTACGAGCTTGAGAAATATAACGAGCATTCAAGCATGCAATAACAGTTCGTCTGGTCTGATACGAACGTACTTACGTACATAATCATACTCGAGGAACAATCTGCTGTCGTTCGAACAAAGAAGTCAATATAACCTGATGGAGAACTAGCATCCTGCTCCGTATGAGCGTGAGATTCTTCACAACTGTTGTACAACTTTAACAATTCCCAATTATATTTCTACGGGATTCTTGTGAAATACCGGCTGTGCAAAGTACGTCGAACTCAAGCAACAAATCATTAGCGTAAGAACCTTCTGGCATCTGCACAAGTTTTTGGCAAAGTGTAGACACAACTGCGGGGCCCGCGCGGGGCAAGGAAACTTTCGGCGCAGCAGCGACGACGAGAGCGGGGAGAGAGAGAGAGGTGCAGTGCAGCAGCGCAGGTGCAGGTGACCAGCGAGAGGAGGAGACCCTTGCTTGCTCGACTCGGCGCGGTGGTTCCCGAGGGGAGCCGAGAGAGTGCGCGGCGGATGCCTGGCGACCTCGAGCCCCGCGCGGGCAGGCCCATGGAGGGGACCGGCCACACGCATCCTCGCTTCTTTTGTCCTCTTCTTTATCCGTGCCCCGCGTCCTGACAACGACCACAATAACTGAACCCTGCGAAGCCAGTGGTTGGCCTGGACACAAGCCACCTCGCCTCGGCCGTGATGAAATTACTCCTACCGGCTAGTTAAAGCCTGCTCTGCGCCGGCCACCCAGCCATCCTCCGATCCCAGCCGCAGCGGTCGCTCGTCGCCTCCCTAAACGCCGACACCTCCGCGGCGTCCCCTCCTCCGTCGCCTTTTGCCCCTCACTAAACAAATGCACAAAGTAAAACAGCCACGTTTGCATGCGTGTGTGCTTACGGATTAGCACAGCATGGTAAATTAACAAACAACGGTGCCTCTCACGCGCATCAAGCAATGCGCGTTTCTAAGTGTTAATACACTTGATTAGCTCTATCATATCGAGCCAGAGGATCCAGTTGCATCGTTTTACTTCTATATCCTTGTTTCGATGAAGAGGACAACGAGAGCTTGTGGTGGGAAGGGCCCGATCCGACGCTTCCGGGGCCATGCTGGGCATGCGTTCGCGTCTCGGCACGCGTGCGTGCACGAGATGCCACTCGGCGCGTGGTCGTACCAGGAAATTTAAAGGCAGCTGCACGGAAAAAAGGCTGGGATGTTCAGGCTGTCAGTGGCCCAGGTCCTGCGCCATCCGCAGGCCTGGTTGACACCTTTGTCTGGGTCGAAGAATGGGCCTGAAGCTACTGCGGCGGCACAGGGCCTATGCCACGCTTGGGACTTTCCTGGGCTGCCTGCGTGGTTGCTCTTCTTCTACCTCGATCGCCTCCTCGGCCTTCTTGCTCGCTTGCTTGCTTCCTGCATCAGCGAGATACTCACCGTACGTCCTCTATGAAAACGGTACTCTCCGTACGGTACGGTGAGGCTGGCCCTGCTCTTAACCATCATAGCCCTGCCTCCGTGCCTGTCCCCGGTCACGTGGCAACGGTGTGAGACACTGGACAGGGTCTCGCGTTGTGCTGCGCCTTGAGACTGACAGCAGGAGTTTTTTTGTTTTGTTTTGTTTGAGAGACGATAGCAGGAGTTAACAGAGTTATATGAGAGAATGGTTGGGGACTCTGGGTGTTTTAATTTCTAGGTTAGCACTTCAAGAAACCAGACTGGTGGCGAACCGGCGATGGTGCGCCGCCGGAGTGGATATCACGACATCGCCGCCAGTGTTTTAACACATCAAGGAATTAGCGACTTGTGTTGGAGGGGGGGTACGTAATTTACGGTTCGTGCGGCAGTTTCAGACAAAGCTGCCGTTCCGACAACTTGCATCTCGCGACCTTTTAACCAAATGTCATTCAACTTCCATCTTAAAAATCAAAATTAAAATTCATTAAGCTTCCAACTCCTTTATATCCTAGCTTTCTACAAGAACAAACCAAACTTTCTACCAGCCAAATCAAGCTTTCAACTTGTTCATTAGCTTTCTACAAAAAAACATTTCATCTTTTCACTGAAACTTTTAACTTCCAACAAATCAAAGCACCAAAAGATGCAATTGAAGCTTCATCAGCTTTCTACAAAAAACATTTCGTCTTTCCACTGGAGTTTTCAACTTCCAACAAATCAAAGCACCAAAAGATGCAATTGAAGCTTCATCAGCTTTCTACAAAAAAACATTTCATCTTCCCACTGGAGTTTTCAACTTCCAACAATCAAAACAGCAAAAGATGCAATTGAAGCTTCATCAGCTTTCTATAAGAAAAGAATATTTTGAACTTTCTACTTAGAAATTGGAGCATTTAACTTCTACCAAAAATCAAAAAAAGAAAAAAAATCACTGGTTTGATAGTAGCCACCGGCCCATGGCCCTTCTTCGACACTGGTGACGTTGGAGGACGCGCAGCAGGATGAGCTGGGCGGCGGCTAGCGGCGGGACAGCCCCGGACCTCCAGCCCCAGCCCTAGCCCCGACCTCCAGCTGCCGCCCGACCTCCAGCCGCCGCCCGACCTCCAGCCCTAGCCCCGATGCCACCCCCGCCTTTCGCCGCTGGAACCCTCCTGCCAGTGAAGAGGGAGCGGCAGTTGCGGTCGTCGCGGTCCAACACCGCCGCGGCGGCAGCAGCGCACGCACGCAGAGGTGAGGCTCGGCTGGGGGCTTCGCGAACAAGGCGCGAGGGGAGTAGATCGCCACCAGGTGGGCTGCCTGGCTCTTCGCCGTCACCGGCGAGGCAGCCAGGGGTAGGATGCAAAGCCGTAGAGGAAGGTAAAGAGAGAATTGAGGATGAGATAAGATAGAAAGAGAGAAATGAAGAGATAAGGTAGAAAGAGAGAGAGAAAAAAATGAAAACAGGAACCACATGGGCCGTGTGTCAGAATATACTGTTGGAACGGTTGACAGTAGAAGTTGATTTCCGTGTGTTGTGTTAACGGGTTCTTGATGGAGTTGGTCCGCTGTTATCGTGAGGCAGCCTAGTCCTCACATATACGTATATCAACTAATTCACCAAACTGGCCCACTTGGGCCGTAGGTCGAGCCTTCCCTACAGCACTGCCAAGGTTTATTGACCGATTGACCTCGACTTAGTTACCTGGGCTTATCGACTCAAAAGGAAAAAAAAAGCTACTGGGCCTATTACCCTTTTCTTAATACATTATACATTACTCTCTAAAAGGTGATGTTGTTTGCTCAGAAAAAAGAAGAGCGAAAGATTGCATTATGCTTTCTGTTGTTGCCACCCAACGAATACGAGCATGGGATTAGCATTGCGATACTGTAGAGAAGACCGATCTCTAATCAGTTCCCCACATCTAACATTCGAAAAATAAAAATAAAAATAAAGACCTGAATCGCCCACCTTGGGGCTCGAACCCAAGACCACAAGGTTAAGAGCCTTGCGCTCTACCGACTGAGCTAGACGGGCTTGTGTTTGGGTGTAATATTTTATAATATTTATTTACATACTACGCCACTTTTTTTTAACAACAATAACTAAAGCTAGTGTAAACTATAGGCCGAATAGCGAAATAAGACTAAAAAGACTCACGTTGCACCGCCACACGGAAATTCACCATGATAAAGCTTTTACACTTCATCAGCAGACGCCAGACAACTTGCGACAAATTCCACGTGAAATGAACAATCTTAAAATTACTCCGGTGGATGTGCCTTATAAGCATTTTTGGTTGCTTAAAGTCCCTCCGAAAATCGAAGTGTTCTTTTGGTTAGTGTTCAGAAATAGCAATTTAACCGAGGATAATTTGAGTAGAAGAGGTTAGAAGGATCCACAGGCTTGTTTGTTTTGTGGACAGGATGAAACTGTGACCATTTGTTCTTTGCTTGTCCGGTTGCTAGGCGCCTTTGGAGTCTTTTTCAGTGTGCTTTTGGTTTGGTAAATTTGCCTATTTCAGTTGATAATATTTGTTGATGCGTGATGGAGTTCCCAGGTGGGGTTAGGAAATTACATATTAGTATGTATTGGCATAACTGCTATCTTCTGGTCTGTCTGGAAATTGAGGAATGCTGCATGTTTCCAAGCCTAACTTCCTATGAATCCTACAAATTGTATTCCCTGATTGCACATTGGATCGACCTTTAGACTTGACTACAGAAGACATAATCGGGCGGCCAGGAGCCAAGCTCTTGGTGGTCGCGGTTGAATTCAGTTGTCAAGGTTGGGAAATGGCTGAAATCTGGAGTGTTGGGATTAGTAGTAGGTGTTGGTTCAGTGCTTATGTCTCTAGCCTTTGTGGATGGTTGTAACAAGTTGTTAAAGTTTTCTTCGCTGTAGGAGTAGAAGGGAGCTTTAGGTAGGCTGTTTATGCTTGGGTCAAAACTGTGGTGATGTATGGTGTATTGCTCAATTTCTATTCAATGAAATTGGGGGCTAAAAGAGCCTTTTCATTCGGAAAAAAGCATGTCATGTCTGCATCCGTAGGTCGGTAGGGACTTTTTTTAAATATTATTTTTTAAACTAAAAATTTGAGATATGTAGGTCTGATTTCGAAAATTTCAAAAGTAGTGGCCTGTCGGCGCACCATCGGACGACAGGGGTCCAATCCTTCCACCATCGGACGACTGGAGCCCTGTCGTCCCGCCGTCCAACGATAACCCTCCAATCCTCCGACCGCCCAACGATAAGCCCCACCGCCCAACGATTACACGCGGAAAGAGCAGGATTCCCGGGTCCCAGGGGCCTGTCGTCCGGCCGTTGGACGACAGGAGCCTGTCCTCCAACGGTGCAACGACAGGGGCTTTATTCCCCACGCCAGTTACGCCCGTGACTCCTCCCCTTTTTCGGCTGCTGCGCCTCCATATCATTCACCAGAGCCCGAGCGCAGCAGAAGAGAAAGAAGAGAGGAGAGGAAGGAGAGAAAGAAGAGGGGAGAGGAAAAAGGAGGAGAAGGAAGAGAAGGAGAGGAAGAAGGAGGGAAGGAAGAGAGGAGAGGAAGAAGGAGAGGAAGAAGGAGGGAAGGAAGAGAGGAGAGGAAGAAGGAGGGAAGGAAGAAGGAGAGAAGAGGAGGTGAGTTCGCGGGAGTACGGTAAATTTTCTGTAGTTTTTATTAGTTACGTATTAGTTTGAATTTTATTAGTTTAGCACGTATTAGTTCGTAATAATATATATTATTTATGTTGTTTAGTACGAATTAATTTGTAATTTCCATATATTATTTAGGTTGTTTAGTACAAATTAATTTATATTTTCCATATATTATTTATGTTAGTTCGTAATAACATATATTATTTAGGTTGTTTAGTACGAATTAATTTGTTTAGTACGCACATGGGGATTATGCAAGTTAAATCTCGTAGTTCAATTAGGTCTGTGAAGGTTAAATTGATTAGACGATGGGAAAAAATTGTGGTTAAACTAGGTCGAACTATTTAGTTATACTATTAGAGACGTAGAATATTAGTACGTAGTTAGGTTAATTATTAGCTGTTCGTGCTCATCGTTACATTCGATCGTGCTAAAAGTTCTATCCTGATTTGTCGGTCGATAACCCTGGTGTGTTCCGGATCACCCTTGTACACGCTGTAAGCGTGTACTCGACCTACATTTAGCACGAAAGAATTTAGCGGTTGCGCGACGTAATAGAACTACATGTTAAACTAGGTCGAACTATTTAGTTATACTATTAGAGACGTAGAATATTAGTACATAGTTAGGTTAATTATTAGATGTTCGTGCTCATCGTTACATTCGATCGTGCTAAAAGTTCTATCCCGATTTGTCGGTCGATAATCCTGGTGTGTTCCGGATCACCCTTGTACACGCTGTAAGCGTGTACTCGACCTACATTTAGCACGAAAGAATTTAGCGGTTGCGCGACGTAATAGAACTACATGTTTTACTTAGTACGTGACGAAGATGTCAATTTTTCTTACGGCAGGTATGTCGGACTTAGTTAACATGACGGTGTACTATGGTCCTGGGGTTGTTCGATCAAATCAGAGTGGGGTTGATCTGAGTGAATTCAGCCATGTCGATTTGCCTATTTCCGATCCGGAAAGGTTGAACTTCAAGGAAGCCAATCATTGGCTTACACGTACCTTCTCGATGGATCCTGCAGTATATGCTGTGACCATTCAGGCAGTGTTTACCAAGTCTGGCACTGATATTAAATGAGACTTGTTACCGATCGAGAGTAGTAGAGATTGGAGATCGTGGATGCGGGTTTGCAAAGCTAGGCAAAGTCCTCCGGTCGCACTAGTGCAAGCCATCCTGAAGGGTGCCGGGTCAGAAGGCGGTGGTGGGTATGAAGCGGAGCAGAACAATGCAGAACCACAGGTGGACGAGGTAGTTCAATCCGCTTGGCAAGGTGGGCAAGCTGGGCAGAGCAGTGAACCGGCAGAAGTTGGTCCCACGGGGCAGGCGGATGAAGAAGAGGATTTGGAGACCATGCAGGAGATAATGGAACAGGAAGATGAAGATGGATTGGTCGAAGATATTGACGAAGGTAGCAGTGAGGAAGATAACATTCATGAGTCCCCGATTCCGAGTGCATGGAATCAAGAACTTCTTGGAGGCATGACTGTCGATGATGGCCATGATTCTGCTTGGGAATATAACAAGAACCAGATCCAAATTGGTTCGATGTATGCTACCAAGAAAGAATTGAAGCACGCCGTCACGCAATGGGCCATGTCCACGCAGAGGATTTTCAGGACTGACACATCTTCCCCAAATAATTTAACCTTAACATGTACGGCTAATGGCTATGAAAGCAAGGTGCATGCCCATGTGCCCAAGTATGAAGTGAATTGGGTCGTGACCAACGTCGTGCCGCACACTTGCATCAGAAGCAATGTCCTAGCACGCCACCCCAATCTGACATCCACTCTTATCGCAGAACTGATGTACAGCGAGATAGTGGAGAAGAAAGACATGGAAGCAAAGCACATACAAGTTGCAGTAAAGAACAGGTACAAGTACGAAATCCCATACGGGCAGGCTTGGAGGGCTAAGCAGAAGGCCATGGAGATACGCTTCGGCACTTTCTATGACTCGTACGACAACCTCCCCCGTCTGCTTTATACACTCCTCCTCCGGAACCCCGGGACACATGTCGACATACAGCACTCAGTGAACCCCCACTTTCCAGGCTATAAAGTGCTGAACAGAGCATTCTTCTCTTTCGGTGCATGCATTGAAGCTTTCAGGCATTGTCGTCCAGTGATGTGTGTGGATGGGACATTTCTGACAGGCAAGTACAAGGGGCAGATCCTGACGACGATTGGTGTGGACGGCAACAATCAGATCCTCCCATTGGCGATGGCGTTCGTGGAGGGTGAGAACTTCTCGAGCTGGTTATGGTTCTTTAGGCAGCTTAAACATGGAGTAGTGAAGAATCGGGAGAACGTATGTGTCATTCACGACAGGCACCCTGGCATACTAAAAGCCGTGAAGACACTCCAGGAACCAGAGGATGATGAAGAACAACCTTGGCCGGACCTGCAAAGCCATTGGTGCGTGCGGCATCTTGGGGCTAATTTTTTTAGCCAGTTTAGGAGCAAGAGGCTGATGAATCTGTTTAAGAGGCTGTGCAAGCAGAACCAGGAGAAGAAGTACAAAACTTTGTGGCGGAAGCTCGATGAGTTCACTAAGAGCGAGATCATTGATCGCAAGAAAAAAATTTGGTGCTTAGCCCAGAAGAAGAGCCACAGGAGCTTTCTGCTATTCCAGCAATTGACCCTCCAGGTACGAGGAGGAGGAAGGCGAAACAAATAAAGAGTTTCTCTCAGTGGATAGAGAAAGAGCCGCCTGCGAAGTGGTCTTTGCTTCACGACACTCATGGCGCTAGGTACAGCATCATGACGACCAACCTTGCGGAGGTGTACAACTTTGTGCTTAGAGGGCAGCGGGGTTTACCTCTAACTGCTATCGTGGAGGGTGCGATGTATGGCACCGTGAGGTACTTTCAAGAGAGGTACAGAAATGCTGCACTGCATATGAACCTTTTTCCTGCGACCCCGTACTGTGCGAAGATCATGAAGTACATGGAGGATAAGATTCAAAAGGGATTAGGGCACACAGTCTACAGCATTGGGAATCTTGAAAGGAGGTACGAGATACGTCTCAGGGATAAATCTGGTTTTGGGGCTGCGAACGAGACGAAGACCCATGAGGTTATAATTGGAATGGAAGGCACGCCCACTTGCAATTGCACATGCAACAAACCGAAGCTGCTACACCTGCCTTGCTCTCATGTGCTGGCTGCATGTGGCCAAATAGGGATGGACTCAATCTCGTTCGTGTCACCGTACTATCTAAAGCAGTTTGTACTCCATACTTGGAGCGGCGAGATAAGTGGATTCCGTGTGGTTGGCAACCTAAATAAGGTAGACGAGACTCAAAGGGAATACATCCCAGATTTAAGACTTCTCTGGGTAAGACGAGGTCGACGGCAGGTTCGTCGTATTCGTAACGACATGGACCAATCGGAGGCCGGTGGTCCAACTAGACAGTGCATGCATTGCTCAAGGTATGGGCATAGGATGAAATACTATCCTGAATTACGGAAGCAAGGCCAAGGGGATACTGCAGGTGGCGCTAGCACATTGGCGCCTGGAAGCGCAGGAGGAGAAAGTTGAAATGCTATTTCAGAATTTGTAATTTCAACTTAGTTTGTTCCGTAAAACTTTGTATTTCCTGTATCTTCATATTTCCTATAAGTTTGTATTTCCTGTACGTTTGTATTTCCTGAAAGTTTGTAATTCCTGTATGAACCCTTAAGTTTGTAAGTTTGTAATTCATGTACGTTTTCGTAACATGGTATCCGTTCGTGCGATTCCATAAGTTCATATTTGTATGATTCCATAAGTTCATATTTGTATGATTTCACAAGTTCATATTTGCACGATTTCACAAATTCATATTTGTATGATTCCATTATTATTAAATAGGTATGGCGTCGTATCGTCTTCTGGACCCTACGGTTGACGCACGACACCGGGGGAGGCTACTGGAGGAAGGCGAAAAGCTCCCCGTGCTCATCACTCGCACGCCTCAGGAGGATTAGATGATACACCCAGACTGGGTTGACAGGTAATTACGTACGTTATTCGAACTAATCTTTATTAGGTAACTAAATTTATTGGTTCGTACTTGTTTCACAGGTTGGCTTGGGCGGGTCTCCTACCCCTGGCACGCATGGTTGAGGCTACTGCGGCAGAGTGGCGGCTCATGCCGCAAGATGACGATGATGAGGAGCCACGAGAGCAGTACACTGAGCAGTCCCGTCGTTTTTGTTACGACCGGTCACTCGTCACCTGCTTAGTGGACCGTTGGAGGCCTGAGACCCACGCACTTCACTTTCCTTGGGGAGAGATGGCGCCTACTCTCCAGGACGTCTCGTTCTTGCTGGGCCTACCGTTGGCTGGAGCCGCAGTTGGTCTGTTGGAGCCTCCAATAGCTTGGTATGAGGACATAGTCTTCCGTTTCGCCGGTGTTGCTCAGGGGGTCGGGGAGTTGGTCCGAGATGGAAACGGGCCTAAGTGGCGGTGGTTGCGCAACTTTCAGGTACATCCTCTTGCCTTTATTATTCAATGCGAACGTACTTTTCAAAATTTTATAACCTTATCTGATGTCATGTTTTCCATGTAGATCGCCACGCTAGGTTACCCTGCTGTCGCGCTTACAGAGCAGCAGGTTGACCGTTGTCTAGAGGCGTACGTCCTGTGGCTCTTCGACAAGGTGATGTTCACGTCCAATCACGTGGACACTGTGGACGCTCGCTACATCGGAATAGCGCGTGAGATCGTGGATGCACGTTGCCGCGAGGACATAGTTCAGAGGAGTTGGGGTTCAGCCGTCCTGGCCGCTACTTTGAGAGCCATGTGCAATGCTTGCAGCAGGCGTGCCGAGAATTCGGCGGTACTAGGTTGCCCACTGCTATTGCAGCTTTGGTCGTACGAGCGTTTCCCGATCGGACGGCCAGACGTGCAGTTCGAGGTACCGTACGACGGTAGGGAGTACCATGGGGATCTCATCGACAGGCCTACTTTTGGGACACTCTGGACACGGAGACGGGTTAGTTTTATACAAAATATGGTTTCTTACTAAAATACTAAATTTGTTCATTCGTATTAATTATTTCAATTCCCGACAGGTACGATATGCTAGTGAACAGGTCAGGAACTGCTACCCAGCCTTCACATCGCAGTTCGATACGTTGCACCCTAGTCAGGTGATATGGGAGCCGTACAGTGCCGAGGCGTTGACGCGACGAGCGCCTGCCGGGATTTCAGCCTTGTGTACTAGAGACGTCGACTACTGGATGACGAAGTCTTTCGTAGTGTTCGACGTCACTGTGGAGGTAACCGCTGTGCACCGAGTGATGCAGCAATTCGGCAAGCGCCAGTTGTGTCCTCCCCAAGCACCGCCCACGCTTCAGCCTCACATCCACAGGTAAGAGCATACATACAAGGTTTTACTGTCGGATAGTACTACCGTGATATGTTTTGTTCACTTCGCACGAATGATCACGAAATGTAGGTACAACCACAAGGGTGAAAACAAGATGGCATCAACTTGGGCACGAAACCTTGCACCGTTTGTCGAACGGTGGACGACGGCATCTGCAGATCGCTGGCAGGAGGACACGGCTTTCGACCAAGCCGAGTACGATGTGTACCCCGAGTGGTACCGCTCCGGTACGAGGTTGTTCTACGTACAGCGTGCCGACCCAGATGAGATGCTGCAGGGCCGCACGTCAGATTACTACCCGGCTGCTTCTGTTGTTGGCGTCAGGCACCACGCGGTAAGTGCCACGATTTTCTTTGTTTCGTATGTAATATCAGAAACACGGGTATGGAGGAACTAATAATTCATTTCGTATTTGCAGGCGCAGTTGACGCTTGATGCCTAGGAGGAGGTTGCCGCACTTATTAACCGACTTGACATGGGGGTTCAGATGAGTCCGTCCGATCATCGATCCGCGTGGGAGCGTCTCAATGGCAAGCTCCGGAAAATCTTCGAGACTTTGACGTGCGCGCGCGCTTCAGACGTCGTGGCTGGACGGTCTAGTCGTCATGCGCACCGTCCCCCACGGCACTCCTCGTCGTTGTGGCATCAGCAGCCACAGTCCACACCCCAGCCATCGCCACCTCTCCCCACGCAGGCGGGAGGCTCGTCGTGGCATCAGCAGCCACAGTTTACACCCCAGCCATCGCCACCTCTCCCCACGCAGGCGGGAGGCTCGGCGTGGCATCAGCAGCCACAGTTTACACCCCAGCCATCGCCACCTCTCCCCACGCAGGCGGGAGGCTCGTCGTGGCATCAGCGGCCACAGTGGACCTCGCAGGCAGCACCACCTTTCCCGACGCAGGCAGGTGGCTCATACTGGTACAATCCGCAGTCTGTCATGGTCCACACTACAGGTAAAGCCGTATTACTAATATGGTCATAGTATTTTTTTGGATTATATTACTTAATTTGAGTGTTTACTTTAGGTGACACGGTTCCCGTTTTGGCGTTCGCGGGTTCACCAGATACTGTTGTTGACTACGGCGACGTGTGGAGCCAAGCGGATGCTTCAGGGGTTGTTCCTCACTTCCCGGGATTTCAGACTCCACCGCCACCACCCACGCAGGTCACACAGTCGCCGTCTCGTCATCCGGATGAGCCGATTTACGGCAGAGGTCACCGTCAGCCACATCCGGTACAGCCCTTGACACTGTCGGGCCATCGCAAGAGAGCACGTCCTCGTACTCGTAGAGCCGCCGCACCCGCCGCACCACAGGGAGGCCCAGGAGGACCTGACCAGGGAGACGAGCAGGACTAGTTTTTTTAGCCGGACACTAGCACCATTTCCTTTTGTATTTTGACTATCTTTAGTTGTACTGAATGGCATGGAACACTTTCATTATTTCTTCGAAATCTAGAGTCTGAAACATCGTCAGCACTACACATGGCGTTACAGCACGGTACGATATCATTCGCATACAGCCGAACAACCTACCTAGTCGGAAACGGTACGATATCTTCTCACCTCGCTCCGGAACACTAACCCCTCTCCTCTGCTTTGATTTCTAAAATTCTCGTGGATGGGTGAGAGGTACAGATGCGCGAGAGGGGAATAAATAGGGGATGCCGCACTGCGTGAGGTACTGTTTGCAGCAGAGGAGACTTAAAGCTATGACATAGGGGAGCAGTGGAGCGTAGACAGGGGAGGGGACGTAAAGAGTCATACAGTGGAGCGTAGACAGGGGAGGGGAGTGGAGGTGACAGGAGAGGGGTCGTAGGTGGACAGGGAGGGGACTTAAAGCGGCCGAAAGCGGTGGAGGGGCCCTGCCGTCCCACGGTCGGACGACTGGGACTTGTCCTTCCACCGTCGGACGACAGGGGGGCCCCGCTGGCGCTTTCACAATTTTGGCGCTTAATCGCTGCCACGGCGGACAATACAGGGTTATCATTGGGCGGTGGGACGACAGGGCTCCAGTCGTCCGATGGTGGAAGGATTGGACCCCTGTCGTCCGATGGTGGGCCGACAGGCCACTACTTTTGAAATTTCCAAAATCAGACCTACATATCTCGAATTTTTAGTTTAAAAAATAATATTTTAAAAAAAATTTCGGTCGGTAGGTGCTAAGCACACAAGCTCTCAGAGCAACATAAAACTCTAGAAAGGAGAGATCTCCGAAATCGGTAACCAACATTCCTTAATTCAATACCTTCCACTAACGGTATTTATTGTTATAAAGGTAAGATAAAAATAAGTCACATCATTACAATTATTTTGTGTAATTGAATTAAGGCGGCTGCTAGGCGTCAGCAGAGCGGCAGAGGCAAAAATTGACGACTTCTTGCGCTGTCCGATCGACAGATCAGAGAAATTACAAAAATACTACCAAAATTAAATTTCTAGATAATTACAAAAATACCGCCACAACATATAATTTTTAGGTGTTTACAAAATTATCACCGCCACCTAAAACTATGTCATGCTACAACCATTTACCTAATTTGTTGCATCCGATACAGTAAAATGCTGCAACCACTGAATTAAATTGTTGTAACCATAGTACTTGCATCGCAACAATTTACCGCACATACAAACTCCCAATTGCGTGTTGCATTACAACAATTTACCTCTATGGAACTCTAATCCTATGTTTCGTGGAACTCCCGCGTTGATTGTTACATAAGCTCGATAAGGCATCATCTTCCTCAGCTCCGTATGCTTCCCAATCCCTAATCCCTAACATATCCGACAAAACCAGCGGATTTAGCAATGCCTCCATCGACGCTCTCTTCGGTTCCGCCTCGCAACCCTAACCGTTGTGGCCGTGATATTTTTTTGTAAGTTGGTAGGGAAGAGGTGAACCCTAAAACCTAACACCCTAATGTATGAAACGAGATAGGGGGACTCGTCTCCGCCTCCGTCGATGCTCCCGTGTCGACTTCAGCACCGTCTCGCAATTCTAACCGCTGTGACCGTGATGTTTTTTCTCTGTAAGTCGGTAGGGAAGAGGTGAATCCTAAAATCTAACACCATAACGCATGGAATGAGCCTGGTGAACTTGTTTCTGCCTCCGTCGACGCTCCCATGTCTACTTCGGCTCCATTGCAACATCTCCTATGTTATGATATTGCAACATCTAGTGTGTATGTTTGCAACATATCATTTAGTTTATTTCAACAAAAATGGTACACCATTACAACATCTCTTATGTTATGGTGTTGCAACATGACAGTGTTGTGACATACCATTTCGCTTATTACAATAAAAATGTCACACCATTGCAACATTTTTTATATTATGGTGTTGCAACATAAGTGTGTGTTTACAACATGGCAGTGTTGTAAATGCAACAGTCTTTTTAACTTATTGCAAAAAAAAATCACACCATTGCAACATACAGTGATGTTATGGCATTGCAACATAAGTGTATTTTTGCAATATGGTAGTGTTGTAAATGCAACAAACCATTTAGGTTATTACAACAAAAGATTTACACAATTGTAACATCTCTTATGTCATGGTGTTGCAACATAAGTGTTACGGTAAACTAGGGGTGAAAACGGATCGGAATCGGTCGGAAATAAGCTCTACCGTATTTGTTTTTGATTCTTTTAACGGAATCGAAAATGGATTCGGCAACCCTGGATTAGGATAAGGATACGAATAGTGTCAGAAACGAATACGGTGCGAACACAGAACAAAAACGGATATTTATCGGGACACAAAAACGGAAAAACCATTCACAACAATACAACAAAAGCAACAAGCTAGTTTAATTTCTCTAATCTTCGTAAATTATAATATCATTAATATATTGTTCATTATAAATTTCAGCAGCATAACGACAGTAAAATGCCATCAAGAACATGAGTCATATGGTGTATACAAAATTACAGTTCTATTATGGTAAATAACAGTCCACACATCACAGTCCATTTTTAAAAAGTTAAATAATAGTCCACGAACTAAGAGGTAAATTGAAGTCAGTGCATAAAGAAAATAATTAACAGCTAAATATTTCCAAGTTCCAATATGCCTATATTTCCTCCATCATGTCGTCCTCCTGTATATCATTATCATCTGCATTGTCTTGCTCCTTTACCTACAAAGGCAAATATATAGCAATACTAATGTTCTGATGCTAATTATCACATGGGGAGTAGAAACTAAGTTTCAATATTAGATAAGAACATGCAAACCATTTCCACCAAGCTCGTCAAACGTCGCTAAAGACTCTCCATGTCCAACTTGGTGATGATAGATGCGATGTTACCACCTGAATGATTAATCAAGTATTTAATACAGATGCTCGATGCTCCAACATTAAATAAACATGCTACTTTTCTACAGGAAACTATTGAAGTAAAACTAAAAGGTTACCTTTTGAAGCTGCAGTCTAATCTTTAGTACAAATTAAAGCTTGCACAATCTCAGGATCAAGACGGGTACGAAATGGGTCAACAACCCGTCCATTGGCACTAAATGCTGACTCCGAAGCAACCGGGAGAGAATACGAAACTCGGCTTGTTTGAGCTTCCACCATGACAAGATGTCAAAATTCTTGTCTTTTCTAGATGTTAGAGGTTGCTCCAAGTAAACTCGTAAGTCAGTTTTTGTGTCATGGTTAGATTCACTAAGGCTATGCAAGAACATATCAAGATCATCCTCCTCATCAACATCATCAAGTTGAGAACCCACTTACTACACATTAGTAACGCTAGCACTATATGCTGCCTTCTTTGAAGTAGATACATAAACTTGGAACAACTGATAAACAACCTTAGTACATTTATCAATGGTGCATAGTATTGTATCACATTATTCTTGTATCTAGAATCAAAGAAGTATGTTACAACAAGTGCCATATTTGATTTTTCCCAATACTTAGCATATTTTATTTTTATAGAATGTGTCATAGCCTTAATCACTACATCAGAGCTCTCACATCATTCTGCAATTGAAACCTTAATTTGACAAAATTTTCTTAAAAACAGATTTGCAGTTGGATATTTAGTACCTGAGAATAGCTTAGTAGTATCAAAAAATGGCTTCAAGCAATGCCGATATTGTTGTTGCCATAGCCCAATTATTTGGAGTTGAAGCATATTTTATATATTTGCTTCTATGTCGAAGAAAGAGCCTATCAAATGCATCCTTATAGTAGATGGCATTCTTCAACATAAGATATGAGGAGTTCTACCTTGTAGGAACATCTAAGGAGAGACCCTTTGTCACATCCAAGTCACGCTCTGAAGCACATTTCTTGAACTCCTCATACTGTAATGTAGAGTTCTTCACAATTGCAACTGTGTTTCTAATATTTGCAATGGCTTGTGCAATTGTCTTTAAATTATCTTGAGCAATAAGGTTTAAAATGTGATTCATACATCTCCTATAAAAAAATATTCCATCACAGACTAATGGGGATATCTTATTAAGCTTATTTACTACCCCTGAACACATTTATCATTTGATGTAGCATTGTCCAAAGTAAGTGCAAGCAATTTTCTATCAAGATTCTAGTCCGCTATACTATCATAAAACTACATGCACAACTTTTTTCCTGAATGATGTCCTTCTACATGCATGAACTTGATAATCCTTTTTTACATGCACCAATTGTCATCTATCCAATGCACTGTAATGCACTTATAGCCTTTGTTTTGGTTAGATGTCCACATGTCCATAGTTATATTAAACCGACATTGGAGTGTTTTAAAGTGCTCATATAATATATTCTTTTCCTCCACAAACATATTCAAAATATCTTTTCTCACAGTAATGCGACTTCTAATTGGAAATGATGGGTGCAAAGACTTGATAAAATCCACAAAGTACTCATGCTCAACAATATTGAAGGGATATTCATGCATGATAATTGTAAGATAAAATTTCTTCAAACTAATAGCCTTATCATACATATAAGTCTCAACTGATGCAATGGAGTTATCTCCTTCAGCCTTCTTCAAATTGAGTATTTGTTGTTCAACTATGATAGAGTGTTTGTTTTCAAGTGACTTTTAAAAACCGATGTGCCTCTAGTGCTCTCAGCCCGACCTTTGTAGGTGCATCTCTTTTCGTTGCAACTAGCCCATAGTTGAACTTTATCATTACCAGTTGGGTCTTTCACTGTAACATTATACCTGGTGTAGTGGTCCCAAACAATTGAGGTGCTTTTCTTGACCCTCTTCCTAGGAGGAGGCATGTCCTGATCATCTGTTTCATTGGTCAAATCCACACTTGGAGTAGTATCAAGAGTTGGAGGCTCCGTTAGTGGCATAGACAAGACTGGCGATGTCGTGTATGCACTTACACTACTACTCACAGTTTGCTTCATGACTTCCTGAACAAACGATACACGAAATTATAACACAAAAGACCATAAAGTCCATAACAATATAACACTGCTTATTACATGGTAAAGTGCTGAACAAACAGAACTTTAGATTTTTTTTAAATGAATAAAGTTAGCACACGGTTTTCTTTTCGTAATATACTACGGGTAATGCTTATATTTCACAAACATTTATATCATGCAACAGCTCTTTGCCTATATTTCGTATGGTACACACAACCTCCACTCAAATTAGAGATCAAAGAATTCAAAATTTGAGTCAACAATAAGATCTGATCCTAATATGCCAGCATTTGCAACAATTACACTTACACAGATATTCACCCTCCTACAAATTAAAAACCAGGGCCGCGTGTCAATTTTCAAATGCAATTTAAGCTCGAATCTGACTAAAATACTACACATTGCACGCACCTCCCCCCGAGCCAAGCAATCAAGCTTCGAAGTATCTGAGGAACAATCAAGCCTTCGTTCTGAGGTGGTTTAAAGACAATTGAACAACTGCACAAGGCTTCGAAGGCTTCTGCAGATAGGAAATGCAAATCCCTACATTGCTTGCAGTCAATTGAATGCCGCAACAAGTAGAATGGCGTGAGATCTCGCAATCAAGCAGGAAATTAGCCAGCGGAATTAACAACTGCCATTAGAACCCAAAGCCAGCGGCTTTACCTTGGGGTGGAACTGGACACAGGACACCCCAGACCTCCGACCGTCCGACGGCATAGGCCTCGAGCGTGGCGATGGAGGCGCCCGAGTCGACATCGAAGACGCAGACGTAGCTATCGAGGGAGACCACGGCGGCGATGGCCCTGGCCGGGTGGGCAGCGAGCGAGACCACGTCCAGCGCGTGTCCCCGCACCAGAGAGGACGAGGTGGCGAGGTCATCGGGGCGGCAGGCGCGGACGGGCGTGCCGGTCAGGAGAGGATGCGGCGGCCGGAGAGGACGCGGCGGTGAGGTCGTTGGGGCACCTGGCGCGGACGAGCGCGCCGGTCAGGAGCAACGCTGCGCCAGTCCGGACCGTGCTGGTCTCGTCGAGCGCGTAGTGAGGCGCAGGCCGGACCGCCGGAGGCGGAGTCGTGGAGGGGCTTGATGATCGGGCAAGCAAGGCCAGAGAGCGGTCTGTTAGGTGTGAGAATCAAGGGCTTAGGTTAAAAGAGGCATCGAGCTTATGGCCTTGGTTCGTGGGCTGCCCGGAATATGATGGGCTGGCCGGGTTATACAATTTCGAAATTTCCGAATTAACTTATCCAAAAATTCCGGTTCCATTGAGGTTTCCGACGGAAACGTTTGTTTCGTTTTCGATCAAGTTTTCGACAAAAGTTTTCTGATTCCGTTTTCATTCCAAAAATTTCTTAAAAATTCCAATCCCGACTCGTTCCGTTTCCGTTTAGCTTCGGAAATCCGGAATTTTTCAATCCGTTTTTAAGTCTATGGTGAACCCTAAATCCTAACATCCTAAGAGGGTGTTTGGTTGGGCATTTCAGCAGCTTTTTACTAGAAAAAGCTGCAGCCCAACTAAACGGTCAGCTTTTCAGCAGCTTTTGCCAACGGTAGCTGTGGGCTTTGCAGTGTAAATTCAGCTGTTTGGAAAAGCTGTCTTCTACCAGCTTTTTGCAATGTGTTGAAGTTTCGGTGCTCATTTTCTAAAATGTTATAGATTGTTTGGATCAACCAAAAGCTATATGTTCACTTTCCCATAGCCACAGCAGCTTTTTCAGACAGCCAGCCAACAACAGCTTTGTCAACAGCCACAGTTCAACCAAACAGGCCCTAAGTATGCAATGAGCATGGTGGATCGGCTTCGTCTCGCAATTCTAACCGTTGTGATAATGATATTTTTTTTCTCTAAGTCAATAGAAAAATGGTAAACCCCCAACCCTAACCCTAACATATATAACAAGAATAACAGCGGTGGCAACCCTAACGTGACACACTATCATTTCTAATCTTAATTTCCCACTAACTGCCCGTGGGAACACGGCTATGCGCACACTAAATCACCAGTTCACGCATTACTGAACTCTATGGCACACAGGAACATACATAAATGAACCCTACGCCAAAAGTCCAAAGTCCTGATGAACATGCTAGTACACATCGCGCACTGATCAGGCCGTGCAAAGCTCGCGCGAGAACCCGATGCGGCCGTTGGCGACGTCGAACAGGACGCGGTGGTTCTGCTGCTGCATGCTCGCCACCACGTTGAGCGCCGCGTTCACGCCGTCCGAGGGCCCCACCGCCATCGCCAGGCACGCGATGCCACCCGACGAGCTGTGGATCATCACGTTCTCCTCCGGCAGCGTCACGGCGGCCGCCCCGGCGAACGTGAACGTGACGGTAGGCACCGACACGGTCACGTTGTAGCACGTGTCGAACCCGCCGAGCGGCGCCGCCACCGGCGCCCGCACCCTGCGCCGGAACGCGTCGCGCACGGCGGCGTACACAGGGGCCGAGAGGCGCGTGAACATGGTCCCGGCGTCGATGATAGTGCCGCTGCCCGTGGCCGGGTCGAACGCGAGAGCTGACGCCGGGACCGCCACGGCCTTGTTGCCGACGCGGATCCCGATCATGTTGACGTAGTAGAGCGTAGGCCGGTGAGGGTTATAGAGCAATGGCGTCGTCTTGATCTTCTTAGGTTGTCCGATTGGACCGAGCTTTAGTGTGCCGGAGAAGTTGGATGATTTGTAGTTCGGGAGGCAGTAGGAGAAGACGGAGCCGTACATGTCTTTGGTCTGTGACAAGAAGGACAGCGGCCCGCGTCCGAAGCCGATGAGCCCCTGCGGTGGCACGGAGCTGCCAGTGACGACACGGAGGCACCCGAACGTGTAGGACGCAATGGCGCCGTTCTCGAGGGCGAGCGAGTCCTGCCCGAGCAACGCTTGCAACGTGGACGACCCGTACGTGAGGTTGAACGCGCACGAGGAGCCCGCACCGCCGGGGCAGGAAGGACTAGGCACCTGCGCGCACTGCGGCGAGCCGCAGCTCACCGTGCGGTACGTGGACGACTGCGTCGGGGAGAACGAAGGCGCCGCGACGCAGCCCCTGCAGGCGCTGCATGGCACCCAAGCCGCGTCGTTGCTGGGGTCGATGGCGACGAGTAGCGTCTGCCCCGGCGTGCCGAGCTGCGCGCGGGCGACGTAGTTGGGGATGCTGAGGATCTGCCGCCCCGGCGCAATCGGCACGAACGAGCGGCCGTAGTGGCCTTTGCTCTTGGGTTTGGAGCCAGACCCCGTCGCGAGCATGGCCACGCGTGCCATGTCGGCCGCCGACTGGGCGGCGAGGGAGGCCGCCCATGCGGTGAGCGGTGCACCGGCATTGGGTGACAGCGAGTGAGATCGTGCCAGGAGCAGCGTCGAGCTGCGCACGGCGGTTACAGCCGTCGAGAACGTGGATAAGAGGACAAGTAGGGACAACATAAGGAGTGACATGGTTGCTTGATCACTTGTTCTCCTGACGTGAAGAAGGATTGCAAGAAGGGAGATGAAGGTGGCTGTGGCTGGGTGTAACATGGAGCCATGGAGGTGTACATATAGGAGTGAAATTCTGGCTGCTCCCATGCACGCCCTATATGACTTTATTTTGGCATCCGCACTAAGAAAATTAGGCAGGCACAAGGGTTTCCAGCCCAGGTGGCCAAAGCGCTGGAGAGTTCTTTGTACCAATAGTACCAACCGAGCTAGGTTCCTAGCCTCTCTGACTTGTCATGGCTTTAGGGATGTAAATAATTAACTTTGTCTTGGGCGGCCAGTAAGGCGCTTATAGTCACAGCCAGTTGACTTCACGGCGATGGTAACATTGACGCATTTCGTGCTTCTGACCGGCGTGGTGCTTCCCGGTTCAGAACCGCACCGATCCTGGCGAACCGATTCTCGCCTGAAATCAATTGGTTTGAACCTTTGGCCAAATAGCATGATCCACCTAATCCATTGGATCTACGAAATGGATCCTTTTCCTACAGGCGAGCGATAGCGAGATTGCATAACTCGCCTCACCGTTGCCACCGTTGTGAAACTAACATCACAAAATTAGATTAGACAGGAGGATTAAATATTACTGTGACAGCTATGATTTAATAATTGATCACATGAGCCTATGAGGCGTGGCACACCGGCCGGTCCAACTCTTAGGAGGCGTGGTTTTATAATACTCCCTCTTAGGCAATTACTACGAAATATATAAGCCTCATTAAAATTCTGAAAAACCCAGTAAAAAAATTGAAGAAAGAGCGCATAACATTCAGTGCTTTATAATGCACTAGTTGCCTCGTTAAAAACATCGTGGATGAGAAACTTCTATGAAAACTCATCAAAAAAAAGAGTGCAATCATCTATGTTTGATTAATCTTCAATTGATTTAACCGATGATGTTCGTCATTACTATATCATTTGGTTAATTCTTATTAATTCAAGAATTTCTTCCACTGAAGCATACGAAGCGAAGTTTCATTCTAACTAAGTCTTCAAGAATTGATGCTTTTAATCTACATGCTACTTTGTAAATATTAGAACAAGATAATTATCTTTGTTGATTTTTTTTGAGTAAATGAAAATTATGAACTTTGGTAGCTCGAGTATAATAATTAAAGTTCTCTGTTGCATTACTCCCTCTCAAGATGGCTCTTATTAGAATCCTCATCTATAATTTGGATGTTTCGAGAAGAACATTATGGGTGTTATTATTTATGTGTAAGTACGACTATTACATAATATATAATCTTCTTGATTTTTATGTCGCAATTAATTTTGAAAATTGTGACGACCCTCTCTTGAGTTTCTAGTGTACCAACAAGGTGAATAATATGTTTATGGAGTAATATATGATATTAATGTACAATATTATTGTCGATGATCCATGATCTTACATAATACGTAGTGGAAAAAGAGAGTAAAGGCTGTCACGCAAAGACCAGCACGACGCGGGCAGCCTCGTCCAGCAAATTCGGCCAGCTCTCTTCGTTCCAAATATTTGTGGAACATTTCTTATCTTGAGTTACCCCCATTCACTCAATACCTTCAACCAAATAGATGGATGGGAGGCAAAAATATAGATGGTTTCAACCCATCCGTGTTTATCCCATCAACCAAACGCCTCTCTAGTAAATGGGTTAACCATTAGATCGATGTAAACCACACCCATCCTAAGCTTCTGGAGGTCACTACAGGAAAAAAAAATCCACTCTCCCGAAGGAGATACAAGTTCTGGTGGTTTGCATTCCTGGGCTCGTGGACCCAATTTGGTGTCCTTTACTCCAATTTTGTAGTGTGTCTCGTAGTGGTTCGCCCCCGACTAGCTAGTTGTGCTTGATAACTCTGCTGATGCTGCATGGTCGAACCTGTTTAAGATTAAAACGATGGACAGCATAGGCACATGATTATACTTGTATTGGGATTTTCCATTTCTACAGAGAAAGAAATTCCCATGTCACATGTGTGCTTAAATTCATATGCATAACCCATATATTACCATACGTGTGATGACGATCTATAAACGGCATGCGGATTGCACTTATCCATGGACTTGCTCGCGCATCTGGAGCGCCCCATTCCAGTCCCCGCGTCATGTGGCTGAAGAACATTTACTGACATACAGATACAGTTCGCTGGTAAGCCGCGTCGGTGCTCGATGAGAGTACACAGACTGTACTCCACACTCCATAGTGTGTGTTGGTGGTTAGGATGGAGCGTTATGATGATGCTCCATTGCTCATTGTCTCGTTGGTAGTGTGAGTCTGGGAGGGAACAGGGGAAGTGTGGTTTTGTGGGAGGCAGGGAGTAGTGCGACGACGGGAAGAACCCTGCTCTGTTCTTATGTGCTCGGCCTGCTGCGTTCGGTTCCGGCACAGCACGAGAGCATCCACCTGCATGTGATCGGTGTCCACTCCAGCGATATCATCTGATGGAGTGGCTCCTTTCCACGTGTAGAAGTCAAACTCAACGTCCATCCACAGTTCCACACAACTTACTAGTTTTTTTTTGAGCTGTAGAAGTTGTTTCCTGATGATGTTATAGATTTGTACGTTTAATCAGTAGAAAGACTGTAGTTTCTGCCTTAAAGCTATTATGATGCGGCAGTATATCAAACCAACTTTGTTCCTGTCGGCAAGAGAGATTGCTGACAACGACAACGCAAGCTTGTATACCAAACCCATATAAACAAATCCTAGAGCACTTTCAACCAAACTATCACAAGCACACTGTACTGGTTATGCTGGCCCTCTTGTATGCAAATTTCCACCATCAATTTTCTATGCTTTCTATGGATGTGCTTCTTCGGTGGCAGAGGAGGTCCTGGTTGTGAGGGAGGGCCTCATCTTGACGATCTGCTCGTCGTCGATGACGCCCATCCTCTTGGCCGACAAGCCGGCCTCGAAGAAGTGCCTCACAGCGCTCCTCATGTAGGATATGCCTTCTCTCACGTTCATACTGTCCCTGATCCTGTCCTGCAGGCTGGTAAGTTGGTGGTCCCCATTCAGCACCGACGCGAGCTGGATGATCTCCTGCTGGAACTCACTCAGCTTCGCCTCCTCGTTCGCCTCCGTCTGCCGTATCCTCGTCGGCATCGGAAGTTGCTCTGCATACGCACAAGGATAAGTAAGTACTCGGAATACAAAGCAATGTCAGGTCGTATGCCGCACTAAACAAATTAGGATGGGGTACTACTCCTACCTGGGCAATCTGTTCTTGGTTCAGTTCTGGTTTGCACAACACTTTCGAAGGTCCCAGCCCACGCGTCCCTTTTAGTCAAGAAATCCTGTGGCAGATCGAACAGTTTTTTCACGGTTGCAGGGATCGACGAATGCTCGTATTGTGACGATGGGGTTGGACTTCCATTTGGCCCATGGACAACTGAAACGACAACATTTTATCAGTAAGGAAAATATAGTGATGAAACTAGGCTACTAGTAGTATTTAGTTTGCACAGATTAACTAACAAGCCTGTACTGACCTGTTCCCTTCTCGATCCATGGAGAGATCATGATGGTCGGGACGCGCACACCCAAGCGGTTGAACGTGAAGTTATACGGTGGCGGGCCGACGATACCATCGGGGCTGGGCACGCCGTCGACGGGCGTGGGGACGTGGTCGAAGAAGCCGCCGTGCTCGTCGTAGGTGATGACCATGAGCGTCTCGTTCCACTGCGGGCTGGCGCGGAGGGTCTCGTAGATCTCCTTGATGAACATCTGGCCCTGGTAGACGTCGTGGGAGGGGTGGTCGTCGTTGGCCGGGTGCGCCTTGGAGTCCATGTAGTGCTGCTCGACGACGGCGTAGTTGGGGAGGGAGCCCTGACGGGCGTGGTCCCGGAAGGCGTTGTGGAAGGGGTGGAACTTAGTGAGGTACTTGAGCTTGCGCAGGTTGCGGTAGAAGAGCACCGCCGGCACGTCCTGGAAGTAGACGCCGAACGAGAGGCCGGCGTCGTAGACGTTGTCGAAGATCGTCCTCTGCGGATACCCCTTGGCGAGCAACCTGCACCGAGCAGTTCACAGTTAGGAACTCGTATTTTTAATTTGTCTGATGGCAGGGAGAGATAGATCATAGGAGATCTCAGTTCTCCGATGAACATGGCACGATTGTTCGCGGGATACAGCTGCAATTCTGATGTTTCGGATGGGTTTGTGCTGAACTTTCTTGTCGGATTGGGCTGGGCTCCTGGGCTCACTAATTGGGCTGGTCACAGCTCACGATCAAGCACTGCTGGGTTGAGGCTCGGATAATTTTGGGTCTCCGATGTTAAGCACTGCAGGGAACAGAACACTAATCCCCTGTACTGTGTAGAACCGCGTGATGCACGGATCTCGACACGACACCGCCAACGCGTTGGGATCTACTCGCATCTCACTTGACCCCGTGCACAGAAACCAGTCAGTCATGTGAAGATTCACTGACTAGTGGGACCAGTTAATACGTGGCCCCACAGTCCAGTGAGTTGAGAGCTTTGTTTTGTCTCTCGATCCATCAAGGGAACCACCCTCTCGAGGTTGCGTGCCACCTCCAATCGCATCGTTTCACATGGACGATGGATCGAGCGACGAGCGCACCTTTGTGATTAGCTATTGATTAATTATAGTGATTAATATACTAATTTAACCCAGGTTCACCACAGTGCACCATATCCATCATGGCAGCATGATATCCAGAGCGTGAGCAGAAGCAAAAAGGGTAAAAGTAACGCATGGCCTATAAACATTTGCAATACAAAATGTCACCTAATGACAAGCAAGATGTTTGTCCTACCGGCTAATCACAACCGGACGTGTGTCTCTTTGACTATCAAATTATGACAAAACGGTATGCAATTAGACTCTGTTGACGACTGAACTACATTTCTACTTTTTTTATTAAGCGATTATATATTAAAGAATCTAGATAATGTCATAGTACTAGTTCGGGATTATCAATTTGCAATTAAGGCGAGAATTTTCTTAAGCGCGAGCAACCTCATTTATCCATCGGATCAACACTCGATGCAAATCAATTGTACGAATCATCACTTAGATTTAGGAAAAATCCAAGCAGATTACGAATAGCAAAATAACTTTTAAGCAAAAGTTGCCTACGCGCGTTGATACAAACTATTTAAAACGTTGTCAAAGTAATGTTTCGTTTGATACGCAACTACCTAGTAACATTTTCAATAATTAGGATGATCATGACATCTTATGATTATCTGCCGTGCAACACCGACCTCTTAACACCCTACAATCCCACCACTAACACTGCCCATCAATAATTTCTGACAGCCAACCTCTGCATTGCAGGCTGGCTAAATGCATTGCCAAGAACCAGCTCAGGATATAGTATCATCAGAAATTAAAGCGCGGAATTGAAGCCAGTTAGTTAATGCACACGTACTCCGGGTTGTTGTTTGTAGCCCCGCCGGAGGTGCCGGAGTGCACGAACAGCCGATTAGGCTGCGTGGACGACGGCACGGACGCGAACCACCGGTCGCAGACGGCGAACTCCCTGACGAGCTCGCGGTAGACGGCGACGCTGTCTGGCGCGAAGCCGTTCATCACGGCGTCCGTCATGTTTCCGCCCGCGATGGACCTCGCCTGCTGCACGAACCCATTCATCCGCGCCGGCCCCGACGCGTCGTCGGACCCGAAGATCTGCTGCCGGATCTCCTGGTACGAGTGGCCCGGGTCCGGGTCCACGTACTGCGCGCCGTCGCCGAAGTAGACGCGCCCCGCCGACGGGTCCGTCGTGTTGGCCGGGTTCCACTCGGCGCCCGTCACGCCGTCGATCTCCGGGTTGAGCCGCTTCATCCAGCCAAGCATGTGGTCGAACGACCGGTTCTCCATCACCACCACCACCACCGTCTTTATCGGGCTGCTCCCGGCCATGGCCGGCCGCGCGACGCCGGCCGACACGAAGAGGATCAGAACAGCGGTGGCGATGAGGGCGTGCGGCCCGCGGCGGCCGCACGTGGGAGCCGCCATTGATTGATTCCTTTCTTGCTTTTTGGATTGTTTTCGTGCAGCTGCGAAGAGGAGTATTGGGTGGGGAGCTCGCGATGGAGCCCGTTGGCGGGTGGCGTGGCATTTTATTGGGTGCGGTGGTGGGGCGTGCCTGTTCGTGGACGGCCGTGGACAGGGTCTACTGCGCTCTCTACGGGACCAGACCAAACTACGGCCATGCAACGCCACCGTCATGGATTTGTAGCTAGCACGATTATTATTCATCACTTCCTACTTATCTTGCAATCGCTCAACTAAATTTTTTTTGTCATGTATTTTCCATTATTTAGATATCGTGCAATTAAACCGTTTTGTCAAGTACTGTAATCATAGCGTGCGTAATTCAATCGTCCTAATTAACCAAGGTGAAATTTATCTTTCACCAAATATAGCTTGAACTTTAGCATTGCATCATCCACTGGTTTCAGATGATAACAGTTATAAGATGATATTGTCTGGCGTTTCTTTAGCCATAGATCAACGCTGTGTCTGAAATATACCTATTCGCATCCGTATCTGTTCTTTTTTTTTAGAATAAAGGGGCTGTATTAAATCAACTCAGCGTGTATACAATCCTGCTGAAGGGCCTCAGAGATCTCGGCTGGAGCATGAAGACGCCAGACCGCACATTATCCTGATCTCTTAGCTAATTGAGCTAAATTATGCGCTACCCTATTACAAACCCGCTTCACATGACACACTTGTGCTTCATAAATTACCGGCAAAGACGCAGAGATGTCTTGTAGAATTGGCGCCCATCTGGAACGCGTCAGCGTATTAGAATTCACAGCATCGACCACCACAGAGCAGTCAGATTCCAGCGTGACTGGCATGTGGATCCATTCAGCGGCAAGACAGCACCCTTCAAGAAGGGCTAATGCCTCCGCCTCTGTCCGTCCGAGCAGTTGTCCAGAGTTCGGCAAGATGCGAGGAGGACTAGGCCACAGCAATCACGCGCAATCACCCCGAGAGCTGCGGTACCAGTTGCTGTACAGAACGCTCCATCTACATTGACTTTAGCCCGCCCTTCGGCCGAAGGCTTCCAAGTCAGAGGCCCATTCACTGCAGCCGGCAGAAACACATCTTTGCTTGTAGGGGCTTTGCCCGTGTCGTTGCTGTGAGCGGCACCAGTAGGAGAAGAGGACTCCACCATTGAAAGTAAGAAGTCAATCGACTGGCAAATGGTAGCATCCCCCTTTCCGTGAATAACGTCATTGCGAAGAAACCAAGCACGCCATAATACCAGAAGCAGATGGGACTTCATCGTATCATTGAGGGAGTCAAGAAGAATAAGAAGCCAGTCTTGGCCTGTGTATCGCAGCGAGTTCTCTGCCGGTAATATCTAGAATTCACGCATACCAGCCCGCAGAGCTTTGGCCTTGGAACAGCTGATTGTAGCGTGGAAGCCATCCTCGACCGCTGATCCGCAGAGATCACAAATATTGGAGACTTCCAGCTTACGTCGCCATTTATTCTTCTTTGTAGCTAAGCAGTCGTGAGTCAAACGCCAAGCGAAGATCCTTACTTTGGGCGGTACCTTAATTTTCCAGAAGTTCTTCCATAATTGACGCGTACCATCTTTAGCACTAGTTACCTAACTGGTGAGCCAACGGAGTGGCACCCCAGGCCAAGTGGTATGCCGATTTCACCGAAAAAATGCCAGACTTCTCATGGTGCCAGGCTAAGAAGTCCTCACCTCTAGCTGCTGGAATTTTCAGACGTAAGATCGCATCAATATCATAGCCATGAAACAGTTGACTCAGAAGATTTGTATCCCATTGATTGGTGCCTTCTACAAAGAGATCAGACACCCAATGCAAGCGGTTGAAACACTTACGAGACGGAATCGCAGCAGAAAATTTATGCGGAATCCATTGATCTCTCCATATTCTAATTCTGTTGCCATTGCCCACTCGCCATATTAGGCCACGCTTCAGCAACTCGAGGCCGTGTTCTATACCTTTCCACGAAGGCGAGGACGCGGAAGGGAAACTTGTGTCGATGAGGTCTCCGTTTGGAAAATATTTTGCTTTGAGTAGCCGAGCGCATAAGCTATCTGGGTACTGAATTAAACGCCAAGCTTGCCACGCCAGCAGAGCTTGATTGAAAGCTTGCATGTCACGAAAACCTAAGCCCCCAAGGGCTTTGGGGCACATCAACTTATCCCAAGCAATCCAATGCACTTTGCGGTGATTAGCATCTTCCCCTCACCAGAACTTCCTGATCATCTGAGTGTATTCTTCACAGAAGCAAGTGGTCATCTTGAAAATACCCATGTTGTATACTGGAATGGCTTGAGCAACACTCTTAATTAACACCTCCTTACCACCGGATGATAAGTGTTTCTCGGACCAGGACGACAAGCGTTTGGAGAAACACGATTGAAGTGGTTGGAACTGATCAGATTTCATGCGCCCATCCGGAGTAGGCAGTCCAAGATACTTCTCTTCAAATGACGAGTTGAAAACATAAAGCTCTGACATAACGGTTTGCTAAATATTGGTAGAACAGAACGGACTGAATAAGATGGAGCATTTGGTTGGATTAATCTGTTGTCCAGTGCCATTTTCAAACATGAGCAGCGCTTGTTTAATAGCCTGTGCTTGCACCTGGTCTGATTTCATAAAGAGCAGGCTATCATCCGCAAATAATAAATGAGATATCCCTGGTCCTCTACGGCCAATCCGTAGAGGCATCAGCCTTTCGCGAGTAAATTTCTGTAGCACTCGAGCTAAACCATCAGCCACAAATAAGAAAAGGTACGGGAATAAAGGGTCACCTTGACGTAAATCCCGTGTCAGTTTGAAAGGTTCAGACATGGAGCCATTAAAACGTACACTGTACCGAACATTATTAACACAAGCCATATTCCATTGTATCCATTGTTGGCTGAAACCCAGTCTTCCCAGTACTTGTTCCAAGAAAACCCAATCAACTCGATCATACGCCTTAGTCAGATCCAGCATGAGGGTATAGAAGTTCTTACTTTCCCGATCACATCGCTGAATGGCATGGAAACATTCAAAAGCGATAAGAGCGTTATCAGTTATCATACGCCCTGGCACAAAAGCACTCTGTTCAGGAGAGATTAAAGCGTCGAGGATAGGTCTCAGCCGATTGACCAAGCATTTAGAGATCACTTTATATATGACAGTGCACAAGCTAATAGGCCGGAAGTCTTTAACTTCTTCTGGAATGCTCTTCTTAGGGATCATCACAATCGTAGCATCATTGACTCCCTCCTGCATGATACTATCAGAGAAAAATTGAGATACACTTTTCAATACCTCCCCTTTCAACAATGCCCAATTGCGTTGAAAGAAACGGGCAGGAAAGCAGTCCGGACCAGGAGCTTTGAGTGGACCTATCTGGAATAACGCATTAGAGATCTCCTCCTCGGAAAATGGCTTGCATAACCTTTCATTCATTTCATGAGTGACCAGACGATCAAAAAGCTCAATTAACGGTCTCGGATTTAGAGTGGAGTCCTTTGTGAAAAGGTCCTGAAAGTATGTTGTAGCAAGAGTTGCCATTTCTTCAGGTATATCTGTCCATGAGCCATCCGCTTTTCTCAGTTTATGGACTTTATTCTTCGTAGCACGCCAGCTGGCTTTGCGATGAAAGTACTTGGTATTCCGATCTCCTTCACGCAGCCATGAGACGCAGGACCGCTGGAGTCACATTATCTCCTCCCTGTGAAGCAATTCATTTATCTGCTTCCTCATGATCTGCACCGCTAGATTAGAGTCCGGGCATCCTTGGAGTTGTTTGTCTTCTATATTTGCACGTAATTTTGAAAGCTCCTTTTTAATACTCCCAAATTTTTCATAGCTCCAGGAATGCAAAGAGTTCATAAGGCGATCGAGTTTCTCATTCATCTCCTTTAAGTTACTGGCTTTGGTACCCATGTCCCAGATCTCTTTAATCACCTCAGGAAATAACTCAACTCTTTCCCACATTGCTTCATATCGCTTGACCCGTGCTGTTCGAATAGTAGTAGGCACAACCAGCTCAAGTAGAATTGGAGCATGATCAGAACAGGAGGAAACGAGATGACGTAGACGTGCTTGTGGAAACCAAGATGACCAGGTTGGGCAAGCCACAGCGCGGTCTAGACGGACTCGGACATTGGAGTTGCCCAATCTTTGATTATCAAAAGTCCAGCTGCGTCCCATGTAGCCGATATCGTGAAGATCGCAATGCGACAGAACCTCCCGGAAGTCCATCATATGACGCTCAGATCGCCTATGCTGGGAAAGGTGCTTGAACTGCCACATAGCTTCATTGAAGTCTGAGCCATGGCATAGAGAGAGTAGGCGCCAGTCTCCTTAGCAGAGTCCACATGTGATGTCTATCCTGCTGCCTGGGTTCCCCATACACAAAGGTACCTCGCCAATCCCTTCCCTCAGCTGAGTCATGTATCTTCACATCAATATGGTGTTTAGTATAAGATTGAAGCTGAACCGCAACAGATTCATCCCAAAATAACGCAAGACCCCCTCCTTTACCTTCACCCTCGATAGCCAAACAATGCCTTAAGCCCAGTCACCATCTTAAATTTTCAACATAGTGCACAGTTGCCGAGTCTCAGAGAGAAAGATCAGCTTTGGACGATGAGTTTGCACTAGGCAAACAAGGTCGTGAACAGTTCGAGGCCGTCCAATACCTCGGCAGTTCCAGCTCAGGAGATTCATTGTGCACGGCGGCACTCCTCGAGGGAGCCCGCCAATGGTGCATATGTAGTAGAATTTGAGGCTTGTACTTTTTCTTTTTTCACCCGTTTCTGCTCACGTGGAGTCAACTTGCTGGGAGGTGGAGGAGGTAAACATAGAAACGTACCATCCATTACTTGCTCAGAACATTGCCGTTCATCAGAAGGAACAATGGAACTCAAGTCCAGTCTTTTCCGAGCTATTCCATGACCGTCATCCTGCCGATGGGGAATCAACTTCAGCGGACTGGAAGCTGTATTAGTCTCGTCAAGTGGAGCTTTCCTCTTCTCACCAGAGCTAGCAGAGTTACTGTGATGTGAGGTGCTATCCGGATCAGCAGGACGATCAGTAGGGCGATGGTCCACGCTAAAGCCAGAAACAGGAGTGTCAAAGCGCTGCCAGCCAGCCATATTGTTTATCCTGCTCAGCATGGACTCCATTACCACATTCCTTGCTGTTATGGCCTAACAGGCCGCATACCTCACAGAACCGAGGAAGGCACTCGTACTTGACCAGAAACCATTCCTTTTTGCCGCGACGAATGACAGAAACGAATTGCGTTAGAGGTTTCTGAATATCCAGTCAAATAAGAGCACGTATGAAGTTCCCAGCTTTCACGCCTTGTGAATCCAATTCCAGAGTCATGAGTTTGCCAACTTGGCTAACCAGTTGAGAGCAAATCGATGATGTATGATATTTTTCCGGGAGATCATGAATCTGGATCCAAATTGGCATAGAGTCGAGGCTGATTGCAGAAGGTTTAAGGAGACCATCATACTCAGCCAAAATAACACCAAATCCGCGGAACAGCCATGGACCGATCCCCATAATTTTCTCCCAATCACCAAGACAAAAGAAACGCACCACAAAGAGATTCTCTCCCAGCGCGCGGAACTTTGGTTCATACGCCAAGCTCCATGCCGTACGCATGCTGGAGAAGAAGGCCGCTTGGCTAAACGGTTTAGACGTATGGACTTTGGCAAGAACGAGCCATTGCAGGTGTTCATCCGCTTCATCATCTTCGTCTTCAAACACAACTTCATCAACGTCCTCATCCTTCAGATCGAAGTGTTGCAAAAGCTGATCAAGAGTTCCAGCAATTGGTCCCGTCAAATTACCAGAACCGATCGCTTCCTAGCCAACTCGATCAACCATTGTCGCCGGGAGCACTTCCGCCCAAAAACTCGATTGTGGAGGAAGCTTATCGGTGAGAGCCAGCGTCGGGGCAGGGAGCCTCTATATCGGCACAGCCCGGGCACCGGGAGGCAGAGGGCAACTCGGAATCGAGGATCGTGGAGAATTCAACGTCGGCACGGAAGCGGAGATCGGATGGAACTCAGCGTCGGTGCAGGGCCGCCGAGAGGAGGGAAACCCTAACAGGGGATTCTTGCTAATTCCGTGGATTTCACTTGTCATATGCGCCTATTGCATCCGTATCTGTTCTATCTATATGAACATTTAGTGCTGGTTTAGGGGATCATGTTCTATAGTGATACATGCATCAAATCGTCCGGTTTGATAAGCTGCCAGGCCCCAGGGCGGTGGGAACCTAGGAAGATGAACGGTTGGACTGGTGTATGGACGATGTTTAGCGTGAGATGCTCATGTCTAGGTGGTCTGTTTCTTGGGACAAGTGAGAACATCTGTGCCGCTTTCGTCAGGCAGGCCAAAGGAGCCATGCGGTGTGCAGTGCCACTGACTGCAGTCTGCAGATATCTGCGCTGGTTCGTTCGTCAGGATAGATCCGAAAGTAACGAGGGCTCACTGGTTTACAGACCAGTACATGATGTTTAGGTGATGCGGTTAATTCTCGTGTGAAATATTGATTCATAGTAGCAAAAATAGATGTGAGTTTATGCGTGATTTATCGTAGCCAATCCAAAGACAGGCTGTACAATTTAAATGAGAAGGGGTATGCTTTCCCGGCTCCCTTTCGTGCGCGCTAATCAGCTAGCTGCTGACTGAACTCGATCTGGGCCCTCGGTCATCATCGCTTTCTCCTTTTCGTGTGATCATGGTGTATATCTAGCTATAAGCAGAAACGGCACGCCAATGCATGCACTCATATGAACCCATCCCCTGCTGCCGTGCACGACTGCCGCCGATTTACTTGCTTATTATACTCGCATATACAAATAATTTGCGTACACGGTAAAAAGTCGAAACAAACTAATGTTAGTTACTCTGTTTGTTTTAGGAAACAAAAAACTAATGCTAATGCTAGCTTGGCATATACGGTCCGGCGATGGCCAGTAATTTTTTTGGTACTAACTTGATTGGAGATGGTCAAATGAAGATGATTTGTGTATGGCAAGCGCTGCTGTGCACATATATCTGCTGCAAAAACAACCGACAGTTTTGTAACCTCGACGCGCACATCGTTTTCCTGCCTCTGTTTGAGCACGGGATCAATGTCCAGAAAAGTGACGTTAATGCTCGCACCATAGTAAAAGTTCGTCGCTTTCTCGCGGTCCAATTGTTCTAGGACATTGCATTTTGATCTTGTCGTCGTCGTATAGACTACGTATACAAATAGTTAAATAAAGTAAATAACTTAGATGATTTTCTTTTATAAGAAATAATATCTTTTTTTATTTAGAAAAGGAGGTTGGCACCCCCGGCCTCTGCATCGTTGCGATGCACATAGCTATATTATTAAAGCACAAGTAGCATTATTCAGTACAAAGAGGACACATCAAGGAGATAAAAGCCACAACCGGCGTCTAACAGGAATACATGCCTACACACATAGCCTATTAGTGGACAGCCATTCAAACCGGTTGAATGTATCCCGTGCGACCGTCTCCCATCGGTTGCACCCAAAAGCCATATGATCCTGCACTTCCACACGTTGAAGTAGGACCACGTACGGATCCATTCTGTAGCCTTGAACGTAACCTGCAAAAAAATTTGGATCTTTGTTCTGTTAAAAACACAGTCATTACGGTAATTCCATAACGTCCAAAGAAAAGCACAAACTCCCACACGGATAAGCGCTTTGAATTTAGGACGAACCCCACCCAACCAGTTCCCGAACAAATTCGCTATACTAGTCGGTGGAGGCAGGTTGAAAGCAACATGAATCGTACGCCACAGGAGGGCGGCAAACGGGCAAGATATGAAAAGATGGTGATTTAATTCTTCCTGATCACAAAAGCAATATTTTTTAACCCCCTGCCACCCTCTCTTTGCCAAATTATCCTTCGTTAGGATGACCCCCTTATAAAGAAACCACATGAAATTTTTTATCTTGAGGGGGACCTTCGTTCTCCAAATGTAGTGACGACGAAAGACAGGTCCAGTATTTATGAGATCCGCATACATAGATTTGACTGAGAATACCCCCGAAGAGCGCAAACGCCATCGGAAGGAATCAGGTGCGTTAGTTAGGTTGACCGACATCAACCAACGCACTAAGTCAAGCCAAGCTATCCACTTATCGCCGATCAAAGCCCGTCAAAACTGAATATTCAACGGATTTGTCCCTATTATAGTGCTAGCGAAAACATCTCTCCGTTGCACAATATTGAAGAGGGACGGGTATTGTAAAGCCAAAGGCGTATCTCCCAGCCAAGTATCCTCCCAGAAGCGCGTAGTTCGACCATCGCCAACTGTAAAGCAGCCTCTACAAAAGAACGTAGTCTTAACACTCATCAAGCCTTTCCAAAAAGGCGAGTCTGACGGCTGAGCCGTAACCTGAGATAGAGTCTTGGAGTGAAGGTATTTGTTGTGCAGCAACTCTGACCACACCCCCTCCACCTCCGTAAGAAGCTTATATAGCCATTTGCTAAGTAAGCATCTGTTCTTAATCTCGAGGTCTTTAATGCCAAAACCCCCTTGGTCTTTTGGCCTACATAGGATGTCCCACTTCGCTGAGCGGTACTTTTTTTTTATGTTCGTCACTCTGCCAAAAAAATCTGGATCGGTAATAATCAAGTCTTTTCCGTACCCTTTTAGGTACTTCAAAGAATGAGAGCATGAACATAGGTAGGCCGGTGAGCACGGAGGTAACCAGGACCAGACGTCCTCCACAGGACATCAGTTTTCCTTTCCAACAGCTGAGCTTCTTCTCAAACCTATCCTCAATACACTTCCACTCTTTATTCGTAAGCTTTCTGTTGTGAATAGGTATTCCAAGATAACGAAACAGAAGTTTGCCCACTTCACAACCGAAGAGTTGTTTATAAAGATGCTCATCCTCTTTGGCGCGCCCAAAGCAGAATAGCTCACTCTTGTGGAAGTTAATTTTAAGCCCGGACAATTGCTCAAAGAGAAAGGATCAGTTTCATATTAACTGCCTTGTCTAGATCGTGTTCCATAAATATTATAGTATCATCTGCATACTGGAGAATGGATATCCCCCCATCTACCAAATGTGGGATGAGACCAACTACCTGGCCATCCTTCTTAGCCCGAGCTATGAGGACCGCCAGCAGATCAGCAACAATGTTGAAGAGGATTGGCGACAGAGGATCACCTTGCCGCAACCCCTTCCGGGTTTGGAAATAATGACCTAAGTCATCATTAACTTTCACCCCGACACTGCTCCCCTGAACAAAAGTCTCCACCTGCTTCCTCCAGGCTGGATCAAAACCCTTCATTCGTAGAGAGCTTGTTGTAAGAAAGGTCATTTGACTTTATCATAGGCTTGTTGTAATAATATTATTTCTGTATGACTATAGCTAAATAGATCAATAAATAGTAGCCGCTTCCACTAGAATTTGAGACCGTAGAGATGCATTTAACCCAACGAGACAATTACAAAAAATTTGACACTACGAGGTAATATAATGTAGATGGAATGCAATGCGAAACGAGCGGACCAATCAAAGCAGACGTATTGAATCCTGTCCTCTTTGCTACAATAATGACCTAGTTTACTATATACCCTCTATTTGTGTTTAGCCAAAAATAAGACCTCTACTTAGATCCTGATAGAGATTTTTTTTATTTTTGAGGGGCATTTATATACCAGCCTCTGTATGAGCACGGAATCGATCTCCCAAATCGTGATGTTAACAGGCGCAGCATAATAAAGTTTGTAGCTTTTTCGCAGTCCAATTGTTCCACGCCATCTCGAAAGTATAAAAGTTGTATACAGTCCCACATAACTTATCAAAGAAGCGTGCAAAATATTGACGAACATCGGTGTCCCGCGATAGCGCATGAGTGCTGTAGATCTTGCAAGAGCCTGGGGCCGGACGTAATCTTGTTTCATGGAGTAGGGTGATGTAGCTACTTGTAATTACAATGCTTGATCGCGCCTTTCCGCTACAGCAATCATCATAATTGATCGGTGTTTCTCACTGCTTAATTCCCAGAACAGTAGTAAAAAGCATATGCCGTCACCGATGTCCAATGGCATGATGGATGAAGCTAAAGCTAGTGATGAGATAGTTCTCCAAACCGCGACAACAATCTGGACCCATCGATTGCTCAGTCTCACTCCGGCCCGCGCTAACTAGGCTGCGCATTTTGGCTGTGTACCGGCCGCTGTCGATATCTTTGCATAAAGGAGCCATTTATAGTGTGGAGCACGATGTGATTGGTTGCATGGTGGCAAAAAACCGATTTTAGTCCTCTATCTAGTTTTAATTATAATTTTAGCCTTCTAAAAATATAAAATTAAAAACACATCCCCTTTAGCAGGTTGAACTCGCGACAGGTCACTCGTAGTGGATTCAACCTGCTACAGGTGAGGTCACCTATAACGGGTTGGATCTGCTATAGGTGACATGTCACGGGTGGGATCTATGATTCCATCTTGACCAGCTGCCAGGCACATATCACGGGTCCTACCCCGCGACAGTCTCGTGGATCTAACTTATGACAGAAGACACATGGTAGCTATATAGGCAATCGTGGAGTCATTTTTTACTTTGATTTTTTGAGAAGGTTAAAATTACAATTAAAACTCAACAAAGGGTTGAAATCGGCTTTTTGCCTAGCATGATAACCTCCACGGTAAAATTAAACACTTGTCTTGGCGCGCTTCGCACGATCGAGATGTTACGTCCAGAAGCGGAGAACAGTGCATGCAGTGGATCGCAATGGACTTAAAGAGTGGGTGTTTGTCTAGGCTAAATCAGTTTCTGATAAGATTAGGTCGATCAGTGTTTGCAATGAGTTCGATGTATCCCATCGCGTGAAATTTATACTCCTTTTATACTGACTGAGCCCCATCATGCGAACTGGTACTCGTAGCCGAGGAGCGGTAGACTGGTCGGTGAACTAGTAATGTGGCACGTTGTGGCATGCGACATCCCACGTATAGGTCCAGCCACCACATAACAGAGGAGTTGAGCTCCAAGCGAACAAACACGCGGAATTCAGCTCCAAAGTTGGAACTCCCGGGAGAACATCACTACACTTATATGTATACACAAGAGCTGCGACCAACCGAAATCACAAGGGAATTACTGGAGATCGAACATCATTACACATAGGTATACACAGATGCCAAATTAACAAATGAATGAACAAACGATGCATAAACAGTTAAACACCCTGCACCAATCAAGTGAACTAATCAACGGCTATATATATCCAACGTAACGGCAGCAAGAAATATTGCAGGCACAATCTCTTAGATGCATGCTTCAGGCGCTCATCATGATCTTGAACTCGTCGAAGCTGAGCACGCCGTCCCCGTCGAGGTCGAACCTGCAGATCATGGCATGGCACTCGTCGACGCCCTGCTCGGACCCCAGCCTGCCCAGCATCCGCCTCAGGCTCGCCGGCGTGATGCACCCTTCCCCCTCCATCTCGTACATCCCGAACGCCTCCCTGAGGCCCCTGCACCGCTCCTCCTCCTCCACCTCCGCCGCCTGCGCCTGCGCCAGCGTCACGAACTCCGCCTCGCACAGCAGCCCGTCCCCGTCCGCGTCCGCCGACACCACGAGCGCCTCGGCCTCCTCGGCCGACACGTCCTCGCCCAGCGTCGCCTTCATGCAGAGTCGCAGCTCCGCCGCGGAGACCCTGCCGTCGGCATCCCTGTCGAAGGTGGCGAACAGCGTCCTGAACTCGCTCGGCGACGCAACCATCCTCGATCTCTTCACTAGAGACTGCTTAATCATGTGCTTTCTTTGCTTGCTAAACGCTATATGTTGTTGCAGAATCACGTGTGTGTATATATACTCGGATGTGTGGATGGTGAACGCGATTTTTCGAAGCTTCACGGCAAGGCTGGAAAGATGCCGGAAGGCTGGTCGTCGTAAATATGCCGTGTTGTAGGTTGGACCAAGAGAGAGAGGCGGTTTTTCTTCTTCTTCTTTTTTTGTATAGTCAACTATGCCAAAATATATATGAAAAAGGTCGCGAGGGAATTGAATGGGAACTTGGAAATTCCGTATGAGAGCACGTCGTGGCGTGGCCGCCGGGTGGAGATGGCTCCGTGGAGGAGAAAAGCTGGGGAACAGACGGGGAAATATGCTTCCGGGGAGGGAAAGTTGGATGTTGTTGGCGTGTCCGGTCCGACTTGACAAGGGGGACGTCCGAGTCGCGTTAGTGTTTGGCTGGGAAACTTTGGCCGCACCGTGTGCGCGTAGCGTGGGTTCCTAAGCAGCCGCCGAGTTAAGGACCTTGACCCATACATGCGTGTCATGTCGCAATCGTGTCACTGTTCTTGAGTCATTTTCAACAGTTTAATTTAGGGCCACTGTTTTCCACTAAAAGCACGCTCCCTTAATCTAAATTAAGCGGTCAGTCCTTCTTTTGCCATCTTCTACTCTCAGCCACTATCACGCCTCTTCAACTAAGATCGTTTCCACCGGTGTCGCTAGTTACGGCTCGTCATGTTCAGCGGTCATCCTCGCTCGATCAAACCATGTCTCTAGATCCCTAAACCCTAATATCTAACCACTCCAGAAAGACTTTCTCCCTCGGCTTCGCAACCATCGTTGCTCCTGCTTCGCTGGCGGCTTCGCCTCGCATCCTAAATACTCTAATGTGGTCTCGACTCTCGACTTCCGTCATCGTCACTATGTTACCGACGGCTTCATCTCGCAACCCTAACCTAAGAGATAAATGAGTTCCCGTATTACCAGAAACCCACTGACCTATACTTGCCATCAAGTATAGTCTATAGGGCAGAAACCCGGTAACACCTTAATGTATTATGCTATTACAGCAAAAGGCAACACAGTTTCTAACATCAACTGAGGCTACCAGCTGTCACCTCACTAAGGGTAAATGCAAGCATCAATGCAAAATAAAAGCTGAGAGGGTACAACTTTACTTGTAAAAGGTGGCCAATCTGAATTAGTCATTAGCAATTTTAGGGTTTTACTTCGTCTGGGACATAGAAATTTCGTGGGACAGTTTAATTTTCACATGGATCTGTAAAGTTTCCACATCGCAAACATCTTGTTAAAAAGATCTGCAAGTTCTCATACCCACATTGCTGATGTTAAGGCAAACATAAGATAAATTACGAGGTGCAACTCGTTTAGCTTAGGGCATATATAAATGCATGATATCAGCTGATTTTTGTCTTGCCACGTATGATTGTTACTGATGGAGAAAAGATAGGAGGAGAAAGAATAAAGTTGATTCAAAGCTCCAGAGTTGACCTTAGTACCTTTGCACGTTGTTGTTTTTAGTGTGACTCTTTGCATAAAGATCGCTCAAGAGACAGTGAGTTGTATAAGGTGTCTTTGATGTTGACCAGTAGCGGAGCTTGGAGAAAAAACTAAAGAGGGCCAATCCTGTAGATTAGACATTTTTTTAGTATGGCTACGTTGAGGCTTAATCACCAAACTACCCCAAACACCACTACTAATCAATAGATTTCCATAAATGTTGGGAGGATCAAGAAGCTCTGCCCCTAATATTGACTCTAGATGACATAGAGAGATATAAGAGTCAGTAGCTAACTCTACCTTTGTACATGCCACAAATTGAGATGCCAGAAATTCTGGTCATTTTTGTGCATGTTAATTCACTCTTTTTTGAGAATTTTTTAACTAAGACTTGCACCAACGTTTATGGCATATCTTTTTCGAGATGTGTTAACTCAGCTTCCATGTATCGTATGGAGATCAGCATACTTAGTTTTTAACCTTCCTCCACCTCGGAGTAAGTTCAATTTGTTCGGGAATTGGTTAACAGGGTTACGGAGGCTAGTTGAGCCTAAATTCTTGTGGAGCAAGTACTGATCCATTTGGTTGTGTCGAAATGATATTGTATTTGATAAAAAGCAAGTTTTTAATCTGTTGCAGGTTATCTTCTTATGTATCAGCTGGTTGTAGTCTTGGTCTTTGCTATAGCGTCCAGTGGACAGGGATCAGATGGCCGCGGATGCTCGGCGATTGGTAGGAAATTTATGTCCCAACATAAGTGACAGTTATGTAACAGATTGTGTAGTGCTTGATCTTTGTGATTCAAAGTTCTATGTAATCTATGTCTTCTGGCATACAATTATTGTAATTAGAGACTGTTTAGATTGTGTGCATCCTTTTGATATAGAGATTTGGAGGTAATTATCGGCGAGATGTCTCTCGGACAGTAAGTTTGGGCACCCCGGGTCGAGAGACCGAGGTGCTAGGGGGAGACTTGGGGAACGAAGCCAAATATCCACGGGGCCTTTACCCAGCTACCGCCGAAGACAGAAAGGGATTTTGGTGAATGCGTAGTGGAAGTGTATTTTCTCTCGTTCATATGGGGTGCCAACTTGCCCTTATATAGGCAAAACTGGCTTACAAGTGTAAATACATTGCTACCCCCTAAAAGGTTACAGTCTTTTTCTAGCCCGTGTCACTGTACGTCGGCCGAATATGTACTATCTACCTCGTCGCTACCTATTATATGCACCGGCATATTCCTAGATTCGCCTCGCCGGTACGGCCCGTCTCCGCCCTTGCCGTCCTCTGTGCCCGCGCGTCGTCCGTGCTGGACGAACTCGCCTCTCCTTCCTTCTCGTCCTAGCCGAGGGGCCCTCTCACCTCGTCCGTGGCGGCCGACTTACTCCCTGCTCCTGTACTTACATCGCCTAACCGGGACGACTTCGCTCCGTCCAAAGCCCATCGAAGATCCCTGTAGAACATAGTACTTGTTAAACATAATACGTACAAAAGGAGGGGGTACCTCGGCCTGAGGGCTTAGCTGGACTCCCCCAACAGCAGCCCCTTGCAGGTGCGAATGGCGAGGAGATCGACGCCGCTCGTGCCCGCATCCTTCCTTTAGTGGGAGTCAGAGAGCTCCGGGCGAGGTGCCCCTTTCAGCCTTCCCGTCTTCCGGTCTTCTCGCTCAACCGTTTCCACAAATTCCGCCTCGCGTTCCAGGCCGCAACCGCTCGACCCGCTTGACCCGCCTCCGCCCGTTACTCCGCCTCGGGGAGCGGACCGCCCCGGGGCTATAAATACCCCTTCACACCTTTCCTGCGGCTGTACCGCTCGTTTCGCCTGCACCTCGCCGCTCCCCGTACTGGGTTCTCTCGCCAAGATTCGCCGCTCGGACTGGGTTGCACTTAAGCGCCTTAGGGACGACTTGACGCTGGAACAGGAGAAGTCTGACATGGCGTCCAGCAAAGCCGCTGCGGCCACGAAGAAGGGGAAGAAGCCGGCCGAGGTCTCCTACACCCGATGGCTCGGGGTGACCCAAGCGTTGGACAACACAATATCTCGTCTCAGCGCAGCGGGATGCTTCCCTCTGGGGTTGGACGAGCACGGGTCGGCCCTCCCCGAGGAAGGAAGCACACGGGCTACCCCGCCGGAGGGACATATCGTCATCTTTGCCGACCAGTTCCGGGCCGGGCTCTCCTTCCCCGCCGCGCCCATAGTCCAGCTCGTCCTGGACCACTTCGGCCTCGAGATTTCGGACCTCAACCCGACCGCCATCTCTCGTCTAGCAATCTTCGAGTTCGCGATGAAGTTGATGCGGCTAGACCGCACGGCGGCATGCTTCGCCATGTTCCACGAACCGGTGATGACGACCTCGGCCATTCACAACGGCGCCCACTCCCTTTTCGGGACGATCGGATTCCGAGGATGCCGAGGTTCTGACGCCTCGTACCCGGCGATGGCGTTGAAGAACAAGTGGAAGAATTGGAAGAACGAGTGGTTCTTCTACCGGGTTGGCGACCTCGGCTTTACCGGCAGCAAGGTTGCCCCCGGCTATACTACTCGTACGCCGGTCGCCTCCTCGGTGGACTTGACGAGACGCGACGCACTGAAGGTGATGAGCCATCAACTCTTGTCGCGCGACCTGGTCGAGGAGTACCTTCTCCTGAGGATCCGGCCCCTCGCCACCGGTTGGAGGATGAAGTGCTCACCCATCCCCGAAGGACAACCTCTCAGGCCTTGTCCCTTTTACGGGTACGAGCCGACGAAGGGGTACGACCTCGCCCGGGCGGAGCGGGATGCGAATCTCCTCCTGGGACGATATTTGCCGTCTGAGGCGGCGGTCGTCTCGAAGATGATCGCTGTTCGCCGGAACCGAGCCTGCGAGCTGTTCAAATGGGAGGTTCCTCCTCGCCTAGTCATCGCTCCGTCCGGTGACACTAAGGCGGGAGACAAGAGGAGGCGTACCGCTCCGGCCCCGAAGGCAAAGCCGGCCCCCGCGGAAGATGAAGCAGAAAAGCCTCGCCGCCGAGCTGGCGGACTGGGACGACGATGACGCCAACAGGGACCGTCGCGAGTCGCCCGCTCCTGGTGGAGCGAATACCGAAGAGTCTGACGACGACGAGGAGTCCGAGGAGGAGTCGCGTGTTGGGAGCAACGAGGAGCCCCCGACGAAGAAGCAAGACGACGTGGCGATCAAGACGGGCCCAGGCGCCGGTAAGGGACCGATGGGCGGTCTCTTCACCGTGATGCACTCGACGGCTGTGACCCAAGACCGGTTCTCTTGGGAATCGTCCTCTTCGTCTTCGTCTGATGTCGACATCGGCGAGGCCGTCGAAGTCGCCGGGGACGATGTCGCCGAGGGGTCCCTTCAAGACCCCATGGTTCCTCTGGCGCGGTCGCCTCCTAAGGAGCCTCATACGAGCCAGGCTGTGCCCGAGGGTATGGCGCCGGAGGAGAGCGCGCCTCTGGCGGGGACGCCCAAGGAGAGCTCGCCCGAAGGCGCGGGTGCTGAGGCTGGTCCGGTCAGGGCGTCGATGGCCGAGGGGGCCTCCGCTCCCGATCTTCCTGGCGCAGTGGTGACGGTGCTTTCTTCGTCGTCCCCGAAGGGAAAGACGAGGAGCAGGAGCTCTCTTGAATCGACTCAACCGCCTCGCCCTCGTGTGGAGTTGTCTGGTCGACTCGGGCCGGACTTCTTTGCCACCTCACCGCTGGAGCTTGACCTCGTGAGTCACCCCGGGGCGAGACTATCCGAAGAAGATATGGCGGCGAGCTTCGCCGGGATGTCGGCCCCTCAGGTCAGAGCGGCGGCACGGGCCGCGGCGCTGAAGGTAAGCTCGACTGTCCTTAGTTTCTTTCGGTGGATGGATACTGACGCCTTTCTTTCAGTGCCTGTTCGTCGCCGAAAAGCTGGCGCTCTTGGAGGCGCGCGCGGCCGACGTCGAGGGCCCCTTAACCGAGGAGTGGGCCCGTACTGCCGACGTTCTGCACGCCCTAAGCGCTGAAGGGGAGAAGTCGGCCGCGCTCGCCACGCGCCTGGACGAGAAATCCTCCGAGGTAGAGCTCCTGAAGACCAAGCTGAAGGCGATGGAGGAGCGCGCCGTTCGCGCAGAGGGGGATCTCGCCATCGAGCGCGGAGGGGCCGAGGCAGCGAAAAAAACGCACCTCTGAGGCGGAGCAGTCGCTTGCATCCGAGCGAGGAAAGGCCGAGGCGGCGGCAACGTTGCTCATCTCGGAGGAGAAAAAATCTGCCTTGGCCCTGAGGGAAGTCGAACAGCTCCGTGCCGACCTCGCCCTGGTGCACGAGAGGCTCGGTTTCCTTGCTGACCGAAACTCTCGGACTCACCGACTCGTGTCAGGGCTATGTCACGCGGCGCATGTGACTTCGGACGTGGTGAGGCTCGACGTCGCCTCCTTCAGCTGCGACGACCCAGAAGCTTACACCGTGGAGGGCCTCAAGTGGGTGACTCGGGTCTGCCACGACACCCATCTGGCGACCCTGCTCTTCGCCCAAGACAATGCCCGAGCCGCCGCAGAGCTGTTGCTTGGCTGCTCCTTCCTGGCGACTCGCTCCGAGCCCTCCGTCTTCTCGGCTCCGGGCTATGTTGCCCCGAAGACGGCCGAGGTGGTTGGAGTCCGAGACAAGTTCAAGGGCGAGGCCGACGCCTTCATGTCATCGGTTTGGGGGTCGTGCAAGAAGGGGCAGAAGTATGTGGAGGGGATTCAGAAGTCCCGGAAGCGGCCGAGCGCAGGTGCGAGCTTGAAGAGCGTGGAGGGCGCCTCGGGCGGAAGGCCGGCCACGTCGTCCCCGTCGGCAAAGATTTAAAGTTCGCCTTTGGCGCTGGTTAACAAACGTTTCTCGCCTTTTTGTCGCTGCGTCGACGTGCTTGCCGCTTGTGGCGCTTTTGTGAACTCACCGTGTGGCGCGAAGTTTTTTGGTTAAATCATTTGAGTTGGCGATGTTCATTTTTATCGTGCTTGTTTGCAGACTACGTCGTCATGACATAAGTCGCCTGCGGGGCGACGCGGTTCTCGCCCTTCTGTGGCCATGTCGCATAAGCACTGCTTGGCTGCCCTGCCGGCCACTCGGAGGGGGAATGACGGGCCTGGGGAATCTGTGGAGGATGTCGCCCTGGCCCCCGTCGCAACCCGGGGAAGTAGCTTGCTCGCCGTGGTCAGCGAGGAAGTCGAGGGTGGCTACTCGGCTAAAGCCCAAGGGGACGAGGACCTGATTCTTTTGGCCCTTGTCGTTGAACTGTCTAACGATGCCGAGTAGAATTGCTCTAATGTTTAGTTCGCCCCAGATTCTGGGACGTTTCTTTCGACTTAGTAGTTTTTTCGTCGCGCCAGACGCGACTTGTAATCCATCGTGGACCGAAGGGGTGCCTTCCCCCACCAAAATAAAGGGGCGACCACGAAGTAGTCGTGCTCGCCTCGCTTTGTAACCGCATATCCGATTATTTACACTTGTTGTTTTTATACAATGGGCGAGGTGCTTCTAGTTTGGACGGGTTGTGAGGTAGTGTAGGGCCGTCGAATGTCTTTCCTCGTCGACTACGATGCTGCTGGTAAAGCCGAGGCGGTCGACCCTCTAAGAATCTTTAAAGCGTGGCCACAATCTTAGTGGCGCGGCGCTAAGTCGGGGCGCGGCGCGGGACCGTGTCGCCACCTAAGTCGGGGCGCGGCGCAGGGCCGTGTCGCCGCTAAGTCGGGGCGCGGCGCGGGGCCGTGTCGCCGCTAGGTCGGGGCGCGGCGCCGTGTCGCCGCTAGGTCGGCGCGCCGCGCGGAGCCGTGTCGCCGCTAGGTCGGGGCGCGGCGCGGAGCCGTGTCACCGCTAGGTCGGGCGCGGCGCGGGGCCGTGTCGCCGCTAAGTTGGGGACATTGTCTTAACCAAAAAAATACGGTTGTTTACAAGGACGATGTCCTTTTTAGCTGGCGCAGCAGCAGTTGGTCACGTGGCGAGATCAGATATAGTACTTCCTGAGGTTGTCACTGTTCCAGCTGTGCTTGAGGACGACTCCGTCTAGGTCCTTCAGGCGGAATGACGACGGTCGAGACGAGGAGATGACTTCGTACGGGCCTTCCCACTTGGGGGCGAGCTTGCCGTCGGCTTCAGGATTGAGCTTCTTTTTGAGCACCAGGCCGCCCACTTTTATTGGCCTTGGCTTCACCGTCTTGTTGTAATGTTTTGCTGTAGCGGCTTGGTATTGGTCGATGTGGAGGGCGGCGCCGTGTCGTATCTCGTCGAGCCCCTCGAGCGATGTGATGTGATTATCGTTGTCTGGTGACCCGCGCACACGAAGGGATTCCAACTCGACTTCGGCCGGGGTGACAGCTTCTTCGCCAAACAGCAGTTTGAACGGTGTGTGGCCCGTCGCCCGGCTGACCGAGGTGCGAGACGACCACAAGACATTAGGGAGCTCATCTGCCCATCTCCCAGCGGGAAGCTCAAACATGCGCCGGCGTAGGCCTGATAGGATGATGCCATTTGCCCTTTCTACCGCCCCGTTAGCTTTGGGGTTGGCGACCGAAGCGAAGCAAAGCTTGATGCCGAGGCCGGTACAGAATATTCTGAAGTTTGCCGCGTCGAACTAGGTCCCGTTGTCCATAGTGAGCTCGCATGGGAGGCCGAACCGACAAATGAGATTTTTCCAGACAAACTTTTGCATGGCGGCCGAGGTGATCTTTGTCAGTGGTTCTGCCTCTATCCACTTGGAGAAGTAATCCAGGGCGATGATGACGAATTTGGCACCTCGGCTCGCCGTTTTGAAGGGGCCGACGAGGTCCACTCCCCAGCGGGCCAAGGGCCACGAGGGGGAGATGGGCTGCATTGCCGTTGCTGGTCTGTTAGTGCCTCGGCCCATCCACTGGCAAGCCGGACAGTGCCGTACCAACGTCTGGGCGTCGGTCAACGCCGTAGGCCAGTAAAAACCGGTGCGGTAAGCTTTGGCGATTAGGGACCGCGGGGCGAGGTGCGAACCGCAGAGCCCCTGGTGGATCTCCTTGAGCAGATTCCGCCCTTCTTCAAGTGCGAGGCATCTTAGGAATGGGGCGCACACCCCCCGCTTGTAAAGAGAGCCCTTGTGGATGATGAAACTCCGAGCGCGCGTGGCGAGGCGCCGTGCTTTGGCTGGGTCCTCGGGTTCCTTCTCCGAGACAAGGTATTCTTCGATCGGGGTCCTCCAGTCTTCAGGCGAGGCGGTGCTGACGGCGGACCCCGCCTCGGGCGAGATGATGCTGACGTCGGATATGGCCTCGGCCGAAGCGACTGACAGGGTCTCGCCGCCCGGGCCAGGAGATCGGTCTCGAAGTTGTCCCCGCGCGGGATGCTCTGGATTGTGATTCCGCTGAAGTGTTTCTCGACCGCCCTTACTGCCACCAAATACTTCATCATCTCCGGGTCCTTTGCCTGGTAGTCCTTTCCGACCTGCCTGGCGACTAGTTGCGAGTCGCTTCGGACGAGTACTCGGTGCGCCCCAGCCGCGCGTGCCTTGCGGAGGCCGAGCAGAAGAGCCTCGTATTCGGCGGCGTTGTTTGTTGTTTTGAAGTTTAGGCGGGCCGAGAATAGCATCTTTGCTCCCCCTGGTGATATCAGAACCGCACCGGCCCCAGCTCCCTTCGCACACCAAGAACCGTCGATGTACAGTGTCCAGATAGGGTCGCCCGCAGCAGGTTCGAAATCCGGGCGGGGTACCCACTCGACGATGAAGTCGGCGAGTACCTGAGACTTGATGGTGATTCTGGGGAGAAACTCGATTGTGAACGGGGCGATCTCGGCTGCCCACTTGCTAACTTGGCCGGTGGCCTCACGGTTGCGGAACATCTCGCCAATTGGGAACGACGTTGGGACCCGAATTGAGTAGGCCATGAAGTAGTGGCGAAGCTTTCGGGAGGCCATGATCAGTGCGTATGCCAGCTTCTCGAGCTCGGTGTAGCGTAGCTTCGCCCCTTGTAATGACTCGGAGACATAGTAGACCGGGTTCTGGGTCCGGGCCTGCTCTCTGACTAGGACGGCGCTGACGGCCGAGGCCGTTGCGGCGAGATACAGCAGAAGGACGTCCCCCGGGGACGGGCTTTGGAGCAGAGGAGGCGAGGCAAGGTACTGCTTGAGGTTCTCGAAGGTGAGCTGGCACTCCTCCGTCCATTCGAATTTCCCGGAGCCCCTCAAGGCTTTGAAGAACGGGAGCCCTTCTTGGCGGAGCGAGACACGAACCTTCCCAAGGAGGCGAGATGGCCTGCCAGCTTTTGTACTTGCTTGGTCGTGGCGGGCGGGCTCATGCCGAGGATTGCTTGTATCTTCTTTGGGTTGACCTCTATCCCCCGCTTGGAGACGAGAAAACCCAGCAGCTTTCCAGCGCGCACGCCGAAGACGCATTTTTCCGGGTTCAGACGCATGTCGGACCTGCGCAAGTTGCAGAGGGTCTCCCGTATGTCGGCCGCGTGCATCTGGGCGAGGGTGCTTTTGATGACGATGTCGTCCACGTATGCCTCGACGTTGCGGCCGACTTGATCGTGCAAGGTTTTTTCGATCAGCTGGGCAAACGTCACCCCTGCATTCTTGAGGCCGAACTGCATTCGCACGTAACAAAATATTCCACTCGGGGTGATGAAGCTTGTCTTTTCCTCGTCCTTTTCGGCCATCCACACCTGATGGTACCCTGAGTAGGCGTCTAGGAAGCTCATGAGCTCGCAGCCGGACGTGGCATCCACGAGTTGGTCGATGCGAGGGAGAGGGAAGTCGTCCTTTGGGCACGCCTTGTTAAGGTCGGTGTAGTCGATGCACATGCGCCACTGCCCGTTTGCCTTCTTGACGAAGACCGGGTTCGCTAGCCATTCTGGGTGCAGGACCTCGCGAATGACCCCGGCCTTGAGCAGCTTGGCGACTTGTTCGCGGGCGGCGAGCTGTCGGTCGACCGACATTTTCCTTAGCCGCTGCTTGACAGGACGAGCCCCTGGCCTGACTTGCAGCTTGTGCTCGATTATGCTCCGGGGGACCCCCGGCATATCTTTAGGTTCCTAGGCGAATATGTCTGTATTTTCTCGCAGGACGAGGAGGAGGGCCTGCTCCACCTCGACCGGGAGATCGGCCCCGACTAGGATGGCTTTGTGAGGCTCGTCTTCGGATAGCAGGACGGACCGAGTTTCCCCGTCCGGCCTGGGTTTGGGGGTCCACCACCCCGTGGTAGAAGACATGAACTGGTCGGGGGCGAGGTCGATGCCGAGGACTTCGCCTGACACAGGCGAGGCAGCGCCGCGGGGGTCAGGGCGCGACGTCTCGATCGCCGGGACAACGTCGTGAACATCTCTGATGGTTGCAGACTGCTCGATGCGGCGGGACAGGCCTTGGTCGCCGTGGACCGTTACGACTCCAGCGGGCGCGGGGATCTTCATGCACAAGTAAGCGTGGTGGGGGATTGCCCTGAACTTATTGAGCGCCAGACGCCCGAGGATCACATTGTACTGGTAAGGCATGTCGACGACGTCGAAGAGCACGGTCTCGGCGCGGGAGAGCCCGTCGCTTCGGAACTCTACTGGGAGTTCGATTCGCCCGAGGGCCCTGATCGGCTCACCGCCAAAGCCGAGGAGGGGTATTCCGGGGGGTTGCAAGCATGAACACGGGATGCCCATTTCGTCCAAGGCGGAGGCGAACAGGATGTCTGCTAAGCTGCCTCCATCAATGAAGACGCGTCGCACCTCTACCTCGAAGATGAGGGCTGAGATGACCAGGGCGTCGTGCTGTGGGAGGACCACGCCCACAGCGTCCTCTGGGCCGAACGTGATCGGGGTGCTTGTCCAGGCGGGGAGCTCGGTCGGCGGGTACGCGCCGATGTGTTGGACCCGGCAAACGTATTCCTTGCGCTGGCGCTTCGACGGGAAAGTGCAGGCACTCCCGCCGGTAATTGTGTGGACGACACGACGCGGTCCATGGCTGCCGGGAGGGGAGCCGCGCCGGGGAGGTGGTGGAGGAAGCTCAAGCGGGGCCTCGCCCCGCGGTTCTTGGATACGCCGCTCGCCCTCCACCCGGGGCGGGGGGGCGTCGCCTCGCGCTCGGGCGACGACTTCGCATTCGTCTGTGGAATGCGAGCAGAGCTTGTGAAGCTCGCAGTACTTTCATCGGGGCCCTCTTGGGCGGGGTGGCTCTCGTGGGCGACGACCCGGGGCTCTTCGGCCTGGCCCCGGTCGGGCGTAGGGCTCCCTTCCGTGGCGGCGCGGGGGCTCGCGGGGCAGGGAGTGGGCGATCTGCCGCCTTTGACTTTCTCGCGGTCGTCCTTCGTCGGATACGTGATGTACCTCGTGGCGCCTCGGACGTCGCCGCTCGGCCTCAGTCTTCTCGCTCCCCAGGTACGCCTGCGACGCTCTGGCCTCTTCCCTTCGCAGAATCTGCCCTTCTTCAACTCTGGCGTACACCTCCATGATGTCGTACAGCTGCTCGACGCGGGAAGGGCGCTTTCTCTCAAGTTTGTCGGCCAGGGCCTCGTTGTTGATGCCTCGCCGCGCCGCCTCGCAGATTGTCTGTTCGGCGACCCACTTTACCTGGCATTGGACCTCGAAAAAGCGGCGTTGGAAAGCGCGGATGGTCTCGCCCGGTCGCTGCCTGAGGTTGCTGAGGTCCGTCGAGGTCATCTCCTTGTTTCGGCACCCCTGGAAATGCCCGTGTAACTTGTCCTAGAGTTGTTCCCACGAGTAGATTGTACGAGGCTCCAGGCCGAGGTACCATGCCTGAGCGATGCCAGTGAGGGCGAGGAGTAGGCTTTTCGCCATGATGGCCTCGCCGCCGCCGGAGGCCATCACGGCCGCCTCGTACACCCTTGTGTATAGGACCGGATCCGTCGTGCCCGCGTACTTCGGGAGGTCGGTGGGACGGAATTTAGGCGGAAACGGGACCGCCATGAGCCCTGGGCTCAGCGGGCTCGCCAAGCTTGTGAGGTCGACGACCTCGACGCGCCTCGTTCGCTACTACTCCTCGTGCGCTTTGCCTGGGCGCTGTGTACTTGCGCGTGGGCCTACATTGCCGTCGTGCGTCGTATCTCGAGCGACCTGCTGGTTCCGAAGCACGGTCGCCCTGAGGTGCGCCGCCTCGTGGTCCGCCTCGCCCATGTATACGGCCGCCTGGGCCCGTGCTGCGTCCAGATCCTTGAGGAGGGACTCGGCCGCCAAGGAGGGGGCGAGGACCTCCGCTCGGGCGGCAGCCTGGTCGGCGGCCAGCTGACGACGCAGTCCCTCCGCGGCGGAAACCTCCGGCGGGGGCGGTGGGGTCGCCAGAGCGCGCGTGGGTTCGAGCTGGACTCGATAGAGGTCGGCCATCTGCTGAGACTGAGAGTTCGCTTTTAGGGCTTCCAGCTTCGCTGCCTGGAGGCGCGCCTGCAACGCCGCCGAGTTTCTTGCCACTTCGTCGGCCTGTCGGCGCAGGTCCTCCACCTCATCCGCCAGGGTCCGCCCGCCCGAGGCCCCCGCCGGGGGCGGCACCCGTGCCTCAGAGGGTGGGACGGCAGCCTGGGACCCGCCGTTGGCCGCGACTCCGGAGGTGAGCTCGCCCGGACGATCGGGACCGCCCGAGGCGGCCCTTGCTGTTTCCACGTTCGTTTCGCCCTCGGCCGCGGGGGAAGGGAGCTGGACCCCGCGCTTGCTGCTCACTGCCGCCTTCCGCCTAGTCGTGGTCGCACCCTTCTTCGGTCGAGGCGGCATGATGGAGACCCGCTTCAAGAAGTACTTCGCCCCTTCGTCCCCACGGACGGCGCCAACTGTCGGCGAGATGTCTCTCGGACAGTAAGTTTGGGCACCCCGGGTCGGGAGACCGAGGTGCTAGGGGGAGACTTGGGGAACGAAGCCAAATATCCACGGGGCCTTTACCCAGCTACCGCCGAAGACAGAAAGGGATTTTGGTGAATGCGTAGTGGAAGTGTGTTTTTCTCTCATTCATATGGGGTGCCAACTTGCCCTTATATAGGCAAAACTGGCTTACAAATGTAAATACATTGCTACCCCCTAAAAGGTTACAATCTTTTTCTAGCCTGTGTCACCGTACGTCGGCCGAATATGTACTCTCCACCTCGTCGCTACCTACTATATGCGCCGGCATATTCCTAGATTCGCCTCGCCAGTACGGCCCGTCTCCGTCCTTGCCGTCCTCTGTGCCCGCGCGTCGTCCATGCTGGACGAACTCGCCTCTCCTTCCTTCTCGTCCTAGCCGAGGGGCCCTCTCACCTCGTCCGTGGCGGCCGACTTACTCCCTGCTCCTGTACCTACATCGCCTTACCGGGACGACTTCGCTCCGTCCAAAGCCCATCGAAGATCCCTGTAGAACATAGTACTTGTTAAACATAATACGTACAAAAGGAGGGGGTACCTCGGCCTGAGGGCTTAGCTGGACTCCCCCAACAGTAATAATACTTTTTTAAATCTAAATATTATCTCAAGATGTGAGGGCTAGCCAAATGGCACCGTGCTTTCTTCAAACCACAACGAAATCCCAGCATGCACGGGTATCTCCGTACAGTCAGTTATCCTCACCGTGCAGACACTCCTGTTTGTTTCAGTGTCAGACTACCAGTCACTACTCCAGAAAACACAACTCCTGCACGGTCTCCACTGATGGACAGAAAATACGTGTCAGTGATACTGTTCACCACTGACGGGCGAACAGGTAACCGTCAGTGATTATTCCAGTAGACGGTCCAAATTCAGAAGAGAAAATAATTACTGACGGGTCAAAGACATCGCCCGTCAGTAGTTGTGCATTTCTACTGACGGGAAGTACCACTGACGTGCCTGTTACTACTGCCCGTCAGTAGAGTGTCATACATCACTGACGGGCCCAAATTTTGGCCCGTCAGTGATGTTTTGGCCCTTCCCACACCAAGCACTCCTTCCCCCTTTCTCTTTTACAGCAACCCTAGTGGGCCGAGGCCCATCTCGGTGGGGGGTGGGGTTGATATACCCCCCACCACTGCCGCCACCCCCGCATACTCCCTTCCCGCTGCCCACCTCTCCCCACGCCACCACGCTGCCTCTCGCGCTCCCCCGACGCCGCCGGCGAGCCGCCGCCTCTCGCGCTCCCCCAACACCGCCGGCGTGCTGCACATCTCCCGCTCCCCCAACTCCCCCGACGCGGCCGCCTCTCCTCCCGCTCCCCCAACACCGTCGGTCGACCGTCCCTTCTGCTACCCCAATGCCGCCGGCCTCTGCGGCTGTGAGCGAGCACCGGCCGGTCCTCTGCGGCTGTGAGGCCGGTCCTCGCGCCGCCTCCCGGTCCCGCCATGCTCCTCCTCCCCGCGCCCCGCCACGGTCCCGGCGGCCAGCTCCACGAGCGTCCCGGCCACGTCCTCCCTCCACAGTACGCCGCGCTACAGCGCACCCGCCAGCTCCCCGGCCTCCTCCATCGCCGCCTCGAAGTCGATGAACACCCTCCCCCGCCGGAGCGCCTCGTCGTCACACTCCCGCATCGCCAGCGTGAATGAGCCCACCAGGTCCAGGTGCGCCCCGAGCCTCAGCAGCTCCCCACGCACGATTGTTTCCTGCGACCCAGTCGCGCAGCTCATGACATCCGCCGCGGACATCGCCTCGTCCATGCCATTCACCTCGTCGACGGTGACCCCCGGGTGCGCGTCCTGGAGCTTGGCGACGAGCGCAGCGGATTTGGCCTTGGTGCGGTTCCATACCAGGATGCTCCTCCTCCTACAGCAACTAGCATCCCGAGCCCTCGACGACGGTGGCCTTCCGACCCTGAGCATCAGCGGTGTGCGGATGGAGGCGACCCCGAGCATCGACGGCGTGCGGATGGAGCCCATGGCGGCAGGTCACAGTGGGCTCGGGGGGCTCGGGCTCAGGCTGGGCCTGCTGGGGGCTGCCCTTTTTTTGGGGTTTTGGGTGTATCTCCATTGACGGGCGTGGCCGCCCGTCAGTGGATTTTTTATCTCCACTGACAGGAGCTCAGTGACGGGCGCAAAACTTGTCAGTGAAGGCGGTTTTGTGCCCGTCAGTGGAAGTGTTTTGTGAGGTAGTGAGTGATACGAAATTCACATATTGTGGCCATGGTCGACATGATTTAACATATGTAGCGTTATATATCCATTTAATCAAGATGCAAATGATCGAATTTACAACTGGCCAGACAAGTTGTAACAGAACCAAATTTTTCCAAATTCTGAAACTTCTCTGGGCCGCATTCCTTCCCTCAGCCCATGACCGACCTCTTTTCCTCGGCCCATTCGGCCCACCTCCATCATCCCCCTCCTCCCATTCTTCCTCCTGTCATTGCCGCCCATCACGCCGCTCTCCGATCGACGCCAGTAACGGGGAGAGCTCTTCCTCCGTGGCAGCACCGTCCTCGACGACGCGCGTTCCACGCGTCACTTGAACGCTCCACGGTCTGCACCACCGCCCGCTGCTTAACCCTCTGCGCACTGCCTCCCGCCCCTATAAAAGTCGGTGATGCCGAGCCTGCCCTCCTCTCTCCCGACTCCTCTCTCTCTCTCTCCCTTACCAACCGGAGCCCATTTGCTCCTTCACAACATACCCTAGAGCTCCTTGCACCACTTCCTCACCAAACCGAACTCCGGCGACCTCGCCATCATCTTCAACCACTCCGGCGAGGTGAGCCGAGATAACCTCTCCGTTGCCAAGCTCAATCTCCTTAGAACCCGCCCCTATTTCCCACAAAAATGAAAACCCCGAGCTCCCTAGATGCTCCCAGGCCCTTCAATTGCGGCCACAGAGCCTCACCGGCGATGAATTTGAGGCTCGTTGCTGGCGGCCGCCCTTCCCCATCTCCTCCCATGTTTCTTCCCCTTCCCGACGAGGCCTCCGGCCTCATTCCCTTAGCAGGCCACCTTCCTCCTCCCCACGGACCAGCCTAACTTCCCTCTCAAGCCGTTCCCAAGCGCAGCAGGCCGGTTAGGCCGGCCCGACTTCTTTTTCTTTTACCTTTTTCTTTTCTTTTTATTTTATTTCGTTACTAGGCCGAAGCCCAATAGCAGCCCGGTAACAGCTCACCAACCGAATCAATTTGAGCCCACTCGTAGAGGATTTATTTTTCTTTTTATTTTCTTTTCCTGTTAAAGCCCTAGGCCCAACCCTAACCCATATCTAGCCCACAACCCAAATCCAACCCAACCCTAGCCCATATCTAGCCCAACCCGAGGACCCTAATGGGCCCAATATTATTTTGCGGGCCGGGCCCGACGGGCCCCTAAAACCCTATTATATACCATTTCGATCGTCTCGACGACACGGTTCCGATTTTCCACCCTAATCCTCTAGTTCTCACTTTTTAATGCCCGACACCCACAAAATTCTCTCATATCCTATATATTCCGACTCCCCTCCGAAACCCTAATCCACATGCCACATCTTCTTTCATCCTTTCAACACCCCCGACTTCGACCTCACACCCCAACTTCCTATTTTTAGTATTATTTTCAAAGTAATTTACATTTTGCTCCTAGCTCGCATTTGTCGAGCCCGGACTTATATATGTTTGTGTGCTTGGATCTTTTTGCAACTAGAAAACGATAGTGACGATCTGACGCTGGGCAAGGATCCCAAAGGCGAAGGACTTCTTAAAGACTTTGACCCGACAGACCCCGGTGCAGTAGGCAAGTCACACTCTTGTTCATGTTGAGCCCACATGCCATGCTACTTACTGTACTACTAGTCTAGTTATTATTTTTCGCATGTTAATTTCATATGTGTTATCTTTGAATGACATGAATGCATAGTTATCACCTACCACCCCACAGCCCAGTTAACTTTTGTAGGCCATATTTAGGATGAGAATAAATTATATCAGTATCCTTCACCGGCAAACTCAGAATATGTGTTTTCTTAAAGAAAAATTGCCGACGGTTGGGGACAGAGAAGATGGGGCCCTTCATGCATTGATTGAGTAGCCATACCCCTTCTGTGGAGTAAGGGTAATCGGGTGGATTGCCTTACTCGGGGCAGTTAAGGACAAAACCCTTGTGCTTAGTGATGAACATAGAACCGCTCAACCACATGTTCGACTTGTCGAACCTGGCCTAGTAAATCTGCTCTACCTGCTGAACAACTACAGACTAGCTTGCCGTTCCACTTCTCTGGAAGGCCCACAGAAGCGAATGAGGTGATAGGCCATTAACTGGGAAATCACAACTGGAACTCACTCAACTCCCGGATCGCGAAGTTGACCCTGGCCCGTCGGCTCCCGAGAGAGGAGTGACGTAGTGTTTCTGGGTAGGGACTTCAAGAGATAGAGCAGATAAAAAGCGTTGTTATCTTACCTGTGTCAACACACCGATGGGAATGTGTTAATCTCGAGTGACAACAAGAGGTATAGATATCATGTGGGTAAAGCTGAGCCGCTCTGCAGAGTTAAATTAAAAGGTATTCGAATATGCCGTGCTTCCGGTTAATGAAGCTATGTTTAGAGGTGATTCTCGGTACAAGGCACAAGCAGAGCTCGATGAGGTTTAATTGAATTTGACGGTGACCCAGCACGGTTGCTATAATACAATGTTTTGTAGTTGAAATGATTTAAAGAAGAGATTGTAACCACTAAGACGGAGACTAGGACTATGCATTCTCCAAACTTTAAGCCGTACACCCCTCCCTTGAAACCCGGAGCATGTAGCTAAATAGCTCTTTCCCAATGTGGCTTGCTGAGTATGTACTCACTACTGCGCCAACCTTCTCAGATGTACAGGTTAATGTAGATGATTCATTTCACGAGGAATACTTCGACAGAGATGAACATGAGTTCTAGCTCTTATCCGCGCTCGAGACGCCTGTGGAATAGGTCCATTTTTTGTTGTAATGTAAACTTTGGGTTCGGATGCCCCAGTCTACTGTAAACTTAACCGCTACTAAGCATATTTTTCCAGTTCTGTAATAAAGTTTGTTTGTTCAATCGTTGTGTTGGTGATGTAACTGCTCTACGTCTGCAATTGAGAAACTCCTGGGCAATTGTGGGCATATCTCACGGTTCCGAAAATCGGGGTTGTGACACAAGTCTACAAAGAAGAACGTTCGATTTTGTAAACGAATGATCCAATCACAATGAACAACCATTACTCAAGCAAACAATATATGACCGGCATCTAGCTCATCCCATCATCATAGTCTTGAACTCGTCGAAAGTGAGCACCCCATCCCCATTGAGATCGAACCTGCAGATCATGAATTGGCACTCTTCAATGTCCAGGTGCAAGCCCAGCTTGGCCAGCATCAGCTTCAGGCTCAGCGGCGTGATGCATCTTCTCCCTTCCATCTCGTACATCCGGAATGCCTCCCTGAGCCGGTCGCAGCGGTCTCCCTCTTCCTGGCCCGCCTCCATCTCCTGCACCAGCCTCACGAACTCCTCCTCGTCCAGCAGGCCGTCGCCGTCGGTGTCCGCCGACGCCATCAGCGCCTGCACGTCCTCGGCGGCCGTGTCGTCGCCGAGCGCGGCCTTCATGCAGAGCCGCAGCTCGGTGGCGGAGATCTTGCCGTCGCCGTCCTGGTCGAACGACGCGAAGACACGCCTGAACTCGGCTGCGGCAACCATGTTCACCTTCTCACGTACGGTTTCAGCTAAGTACAATTAGAGATCGGTGCAGGTGGTCTTGTCTTTCGGTGTTCAAGTGGCTGCTAATTTGGTGGTTGACAGGTCGTCTGTATTGGTATTTATAGTGGAACATCTGGGTAATGACCCAATTGAGAATGCTATTAGATTAAGTTCAGCACTTAGCACGTATCTTTCTAAGGGACTAACAAGAGCAGGTAAAAAATTTGACTAGGAAAGGGGCCGGATGACATTTTTTAATTGCACAGAGTTTACCACCCAAAAAATTGCGCAGCTATGTTGAACAGATTTTTTTTTGGGGGAAGGGACAACGTTGAAAAGATTCAATCATTGAAATCCATCTGTCCATGCACGCCGTCTGTGGGTGCTCTCTTGTTGGGCTGTGCCGTTTCGTTCGAGCTCCTCTTCTCATCGGTAGCGTACGACAGTGTAGTACTTGTAGTATACTAGTCACCCAATAAAATGGAACTATACTGTTCCGTTAGTAATGAGATGACGACATAGTACATGGAGTATGTTCGTCTGAAAATTTGCAGTTGTCCTGTTTCCTTATTTTTTTGGCAGTTCCATGGTATCACTTCCACTTGGCGTTATCTTGCGATGATATAACGGAAGAACATACTCCTAGCTACCGCACTCTCTAGCTACCTACTCATGAGAAAAGACCAAAACATGATTGAAGAGCCGAAACAGGACTCCGTCGTCGCCGGCTGCGCGACAAGTTTATTATATGCTCGCCATACTGGAGGCGTCAGGCTCTTGGAATATACGTCAAATAATTTATAATCAGCAGCAGCTTCTCGACGAGGTCCCATGCATACTCCCGTTCCGTTGGACGAGGCCGGCGTTGGAAATATTCGGTGGCAAACAAAGACCCACGTATAATAATACTGCGACGTACTCCTTCAACTGACTCATTCCTCAGGATTCACTCATTACAACTGCGCCTTGAATTCATCAACACAACTAGCTGCACACCTGCACGCACCCTGTATATATACACCAGAATCTAGCTAGCATCTCAGTATTCCGAGGCAAAACGCACACACTAGTACACTGCACCAATACTCGACAGCTAACTACGAATCTCAGGCGATCACAGAAAAGATGGCGCATGCTGCGACAGCCGAGTTCAGCCGTGTGTTCTCCGCGTTCGACCGCGACGACGACGGCAAGATCTCGGCGGCCGAGCTGCGGCTCTGCATGAAGGCGGCGCTCGGCGAGGACGTGTCGGCCGAGGACGCCGAGGCCCTCGTCACGTCGGCGGACGCCGACGGCGACCGGCTGCTGGACGAGGAGGAGTTCTTGAAGCTGGTGCAGCTGGAGATCGATGAGGAAGAGGACGAGGAGCGGCGCCGGGGCCTGAAGGAGGCGTTCGGGATGTACGAGATGAAGGGCGAGGGATGCATCACTCCGTTGAGCCTGAAGCGGATGCTGAGCAGGCTGGGCTCGCATCAGGAAATCGAGGAGTGCCAGGCCATGATCCGCAGGTTTGATCTGAATGGAGATGGAGTGGTTAGCTTTGATGAATTCAAGATCATGATGGATGCGTAGCAGATTGATGTGATGCACGACCGTTTGGTAGTTGAGTATCTTAAATCATGTGAATCAGTTTGTCTACTCGATCTTATGTATGCACCTAGATTTTTGCATGTATTGCGCGAACATCTTTACATATTTACCATTTTAATTTGTTCACGAGTTTGGTACCGTTGGCTGACACTATTATTGCTGAGTTTGTGCCGAATACATATACGAGTAGATTATAAATTAGATTTAGTGTGAATAAAAGATAGGTTAAAATCGAGCACTTGTATCCACATCCGCTCTTATAAGGAGAGGAGGTGAAACATGTTGTACCAAGTCACACACGATTTTCGGTGAGGTGTCGGTTTAAAGGTCAGATTGACCTAGGTACTTGGACTTCGGTGCAAACTCATATTAGCAGGGTCAGATGGAGTCCAATCTGACCGATAGCTATTGGCCAGCCAAACCATCAGGACTCAACGACCGGCGGGAATTGTGATATTATCAATAATATGCGGAGCAGATGCTTGAAAAATGGCTCCAAATGATGTAGATGCCTCGTTAATAAATCTCGATATTATGTATACAAGATATTACGACTAATAAAACCAATAATCCACAAAGATAGACCGGAAGATATGGATGTATGCCATCACGGACACTAATTTCGCAACAGTGGCTCGTTCCATTAGCGTCAGATATACCTGTTCTTTTGGTCGTCTCGCGTGTATCTATCTGTACAAGAGTCGTAATTTTTGCTTCAAAATAGAAGCCGTATGTATTTTGTTCATTTGGTTGATCTCTGTGCAGTTTCTTTGGGACTGCGATAATTGTTCCTGACATTGTTCAGATTATTAATGAGACTTGAATCCTTGTTAATTCTGTAAGGCAGTAAGGAGGATGCAAATTTTGCTAAATTTCCTGCAAGTTACGCATGTGTACATATTCCGCTTCTCGGATCAGGACAAAGCATCATATTTAAAATTTCGAAGCCTTGCCTTCTCTTTCCCGAAATGCTTGAGTTGCAGCTAGAGAATACCGTGTAGGCTAAAACAAAGGCCACCTGATTCCTGTCACCTGTCCTTGGGCTCCTTTTTTTTTGGCTGCCTTCTGGCCTTGCTTCCTGTAGAGGCAATGCCATTGTTACTGTCCTACACAAGGAACATGGCCAGCAGTTCCACATATATATATGCCAACAGTCTTACAATCACAAGGAGACCAACCAGGTTCCTGCATTATATCGACAAGGATGGAACAGGACGCTACGGAGGTGAAGCAAACACCTCAAGGTACGCTGAACCATTTTGGTTATGTTCCTCCTTGCTTACGTTGGAATTGTAATACATGATGTCTGCAAACGCCGTTGTTTTTTTTTCTATTCTCAAATTGTCATCATTATTGATCACTCGAGCGAAGAGTTATATACTTTTTGGGACTGTAAAAGATCCAGGCTGATGTGCAAGATTATTTAGGCATGAGTTTTATGTGATATGGCTCATGAATTGAAGTACTGAAGATTTTTTCTTTTTTTTGTAGCTGGGGATCAGAGTCAGGCCGCCCAGAAGAGTGAGAAGGCTGAGCTGAAACCTAGAGATGCAAAAAAGCTTATTCAGTTCATGGAAACTAACTATGAACAGCATGTTGCCAATGTACAAACCTTCGACGAATTCTATCACGCCATTTTCGAACTCATCGAGTAAGTTCGCTAACCTATACTCCCAACCACAACTCTGATTGCTTCGCTTTTCGATGGAACTCTGACATCGTTTCTTCAAGTTCATCCAGTTCAATAGCGTTGTTCGTTGCAACTGAACATTTCAAACTGTTTGCTGAGGTTCCCAAAAAGGATATAGCATATATTCCTTAGTATCCAACCTAACGTTTCTTCTTCAGAATGTTCTGCGAGCAACGTGGGCAGCTGCAGTACAGGATACCAGAGAAAGATAAACTTCTGGAAGCATACAATGTGAGTAACAAGTAACAACCATCTCTTCCCTTTTGCATTCTTGAAGGTGCTTAAACGAGAAATTCGCCTGAAAAATCTTCTATCAACATCTGAAAACGAAGTTGTACATGGTGAAGAATAGAACGGAAACTTATGTCGAGATCGCAAACTAGAGTACAGCAGGTTAATAATTAGTAATAGGTTTGGACTCTGAAGAGATATATTAGAGTTCACTTGGTTCTTGTTCGGTGCATGCAGAAGCACCACCACGGGGACGGGGAGCTGAAGAGGGAGGAGTTCATCCGGATCAGCAAGGAGGTGATCAGGCCGAGCAGCTTCACCTTCGGCGAGGCGACCACGGAGCTCCTCCTGTTCCTCTTCGGCGCCCCTTTCTGCGCGCTCGTCGCCAAGAGGATCGTGCCGGGACTGGGCTGGCTGTCCGACGACGTCGTGATCCCCCTGGCCACCTCTGGTTCAGTCGCGTATCTCGTCCACACGAAGAAGCTCTGAACGAACTGCAACGAGTAGGGTGGCGCAGTGGCCACATAAACAATACTATGAAAGTTATGACGTCAAATAGCACGGTTTGTGGAAACCATGGATATGTGCTGTATAAATTCAATATGGTTCTGTTGGCATCATATTGTATGCTCTGACTTACATCTGCATCGAGTTAATGAAAGGTCAGAAATGTGACGAAGGCTACAAGTGTGACATGCTGGGGCTCAAAACCTCAAAGCCTGGAAATGCATCATGCAAAGCCCTTGCCGTGTCATCCTTCCCTTCTGTTTTCTGTACATGTGTTGGCTCAACTGAAAAGCGCAAAACAGAAAATATAGGGAGTGGATTTTCAGAAATAGTGAAATACAATGATTACTACGAAAAGAGATAACATAAACCATATAGCAATCTTATTGTGCGCCGCGTATTGAGTCTTCAGAAGTTTTATTGTCTCGGCTTACTCATTAAATTGTGCCCAGGAAGTTTTTTCAGTTTGCACACCCCATTCACCTTTTGCGCAACTTCAATAGGTGTTTGCAAATCTCCTTCAGAGTCATTTCAGGGAATCCATATTTAGATAAAATCTTTCCCACTTCGATTATGTGAAGTTCTTTGTTTAAGATATCTTTAAGAGGAACCTTAGTTTTCTCTCTTATCATATACGTGGCACCTATTAAAATGCAATGAGACATAAGACGAGTCCAAACATGCGCAGAAGAATCATCACACCTCTCTGGAAAATAAGATTAAATTATGAGCTGCTAACTTACTAATCTTTGATTCGGAAAAGCTAAGTCATCTACTACTATTGAGATATCGCAAAAAAATATATTAATGAAAACTATGAAATATTCGTTGTCCTCAGGATCCATCCACATTCTTCTTCTTCTTCACTACTTGTTCCTCAACCATCGGCAAATTTTCCTTCCAGCTTTGCACGACCAAATTGATTGGAGAAAGAGAGGAGAAGAGGAAGAGGAAGGATGAATGGCACAATGAGAGGGTGGCTTTTTTTATAAGCAAAGAAAGTAATCACGTCGTTCAATTGTTTAACAAGAGGGGCTTATCATTCAACTGTTGGACAATAACCCCTTGTCATCCAAGCGTATGACAATAAGCCCGCGTGTCGTCCTAAGGTTGGATGATAGCCCGTGTCGGCTGTTGTCCGAACGATTCTAACTGCAATTGATTGTCCATTGGACGATATGTCCCTTGTCGGCTTCTCATTGACCGATATGTATATAATTTTGTTCCCATAAATTTATGTTTCTCAAATTTATGAGAATAATGATGATATTTTTTAAAAAGTTTGTGATAATTGCGTATAGCGGCAAGGAGTCGTGTGCCATAGCTGTAGAGTACCTGAATAATGATGTTGCAAGTTTAACACAAAAACACGACAATCAGTTCGTACCATACATCTCACAAATGACGACCTAATTGGACATCACTGGGAAGGTAGTCCGCACTGTTCTTTTTGTAATAAGAATAAGACTATACAACATCTGATTTTTATTGTTGACGATAGATAATACAGTATCCCGTATATGAGGAGGTATCCGTATATGATTCCCTGGATTATCAGAGTATAATATGTGTCCGGTAAGGATCACAGGAGATAAGATAACTTCCCGTAAGGAGGGAAGACGCCCCTTAAACTAGAAAGTCGATCCCGACGTTTAAGAAGTCAGAGTTCTACTCGGGCATAAGTCCATGTCCGGTACGACTCGGGGAGCTCCCTATAAAAGGATCAGCAATCCTATAGGGGAGGACAGGTCTTAGAAGCCAGAGGAGAGTCTTTTAGGTTCTACAAGCCCTAGGAGAAGCCTGAAGCCATCCAGAAGCCCCAGCGATTCCCATGAGAAGACCCGCCGCCTCGAAGGGGTCGAGCCCAGTGGAACTAGTCGACATAGCCTCCGATTAGGTCTAGGGTAGCCACTAACATATACATCCCTTATAAATATACTCTTTGATTAATATATACAAACAGGATGTAGGGTTATTATTCTAAGGGAGGCCCGAACCTGTATAAAAAGGGTGTTTCCTTGCCGTCAGATCTCTTGGCCTTGTGCCCTAGAAGTCCCTACCCCCAAGTATCACAGTTCCACGAATACCGTAAGATCGGCGGTTTACCGATCGTCGACAATTGTCATATAGCGTATTTTGTTTGGCCTGTTGTTCAAATTGCTTTCGCTATTCCAAAACCGACTAGTATCTATTAGATGATGGAAAATTGGCTTTCTGATGTTACCAATCACTTTATTCCTATGATTCATGTTGGGGTAACAGCTATTTGTTGGTCTATTTGACTTTGCTATAATGACATTGTCTTTAATATAAAAAAAATCTTACAATCCTTTGCAGGTTATTTATATGGCTACCAGTTGGCTACGGGAATAGGCTACCCTAGAGCATGGAGGGCACAAAGAGCACGTGTTGGAGGGCTGCCAAGATATGGAGGTTGTTACCCACAAGCTCTTTACCCATTATAAGTGGCAGTTTACTAGACGGATTACGGTGATTTAATGTTTATTTTTGGTGATGGCTTGTAATCTGCTATCTATTCTTTATTGAATCATTAAACTATGTATTTATTGATTATATGTGTTTATGTGCAGAGACCGAGAGAGTAATTTCTCTCATTATCTAAAAGATATGCAAAGACAGCAAAAATCGGATGTACAAATGTCCATGTTATCATCATATACTCGCTCTGTTTCAGATTGTTGGTTCTTTTAGCATTTTTCAGACAAAATAAGAAGAATGATAGAAAGACACTTCTGCCCTTATTAACTACAATCAATCGTTGGATTTTGCTAAACCAGTTCCTTGCACCTCCTCATTTATCAAAGTACAATAAATACTTGCACGTCACGAGTGAAACAAAAACCTCCTCGATTCTCAGAGTAATAAATGCTTGCATGTCACAAGCCTAAAACAAAAGCTGAGTTTTGCACCAGAAACATTTACCGCCAAACAACAGGATCCATTTTATTGCACTGGACAGTGTTTAGCCACTCTGAAAATTTCAGCTTTTCTCCAAATCAAGGATTACCGCCAACTTGAACTTGACTTTAAAACTCAAAATTAAGGAGTTCACCGCCAAACCAGGCATTACAGAGATTACGGTCTATAAATGTGGACATGTGTACCAGCTGTTCATCTGCTCCTCACCACCCATACTCAAACTACAACCATGATTGATCTCAACAAGTTCCCTTCCGAACCTGGCGACGGCGATGGACAAGGCAATGGCACTACATTCGACTTGAACCTTGAACCTGCACTGGAGGAAAAAGATCGAGGCGATGCTGAGCTTGACGAAGGTCTCCACGGCAGTGGAGAAGGGCAAGGCACAGGAGGAGAACCTACTGCTGCTCTTCTTGATTTGAATATTGTACCTGCGCATGAAGAAGAAGACAGTGAGCATCAAGCTTTAGGTTAGTATGTGCAATATAAATTGACTTTACCATATCACCATTCCTTTTCATGTGCCTTACTATGAATTTGTACTTTGTAGTCATAGGTTGTGACCAGCATATCAAGAAGAAATTCTTGACAAATGATCAGAGAAATGCAATTTACAGGGCATTGCTTGCAAGAAGTAGTAACGGAACATGAACTCATCCTCCGAGTCGGGGACGACGAGAAGCTCATCACCGACAACCTCCTCCGAGTCAGGGATGAACATGACTTCCTCACCGCCACCATCGTGAGAATCAGAGACGAAATCCACCTCCTCTTGCACAATTGCACCGAGCTCCTTGCCGCCGCACCCGGGGTAGCGTCCCCCATCACGCAGCCACCACACGCCCCGCAGCCCTCTGCCGCGCAGGCCACCACTCCGCATCCCGCCGTCGGACTGGCCGCCGCCTCGCCGCCTGCTGCCGTGTAGCCCTCTGTCCCGCAGGCCGTCGCCTCGCAGCCCGCCGCCGCGTAGCCCTCTGTCCTGCAGGCTGCCGCCTCGCAGCCCACCGCCGCGTAGCCCTCTGCCCCGCAAGCCGCCGCCTTACATCACTCCACCTCGCAGCTTGAAGCCGGGCTGGCCGCCGCCGTTGTCGCAGGTGCTTAAATAGTGGAGATCTTGGAGCTGCCATTAATGATTCAAGGGAATCGAGAGATGGGCTAGTAGAGAGAAAGAGGAATAGGTGGATGTGGTGTAGAGGTGAGGAAGGAAGGGGGTGAGTTATGGCTGCCTAAGGTCTCGGGTTGGGTGTAGTTGATGAATTTTAATTAGGGGTAAAACTGAAAATATTAATTGTAAATATGCATTGGGGTCATAGAAGAACCAACATTTTTAAATTTTTTGAGGGGGCTAAAAGAACCAACAATCTAAAATAGAGGGAGTATTGAATAGGATGCTAATTTCCATCATCAATATTGAATCTTGAGATCCTGTTTAGTAGAGCTATAGCTTCTATTCGCAACTCGCAAATGAGCATGGTCCTATGCAATGAGAGAAAGGGTCTGCTCGGATAGTGTTCATGCTACCATGAGAGGGCGAAGCCTCCTAGGTACCCGTGTCCTATGCAGTTTTTAACTCTTCACTGTTCACACTGGGCTGGCGGCAGCTTTGCAGCCGGGACAGGGTACACTGTGTTGTCGTGGTGATTAAGCTCATTCCTGTGCTGTAATTAGTACTCAGTATTTTAGCTCAGTCCCCCCACGCACATCACATAGAGCATCCGACGGCAGTGACGCGTGGAGTTACGGCTCCATGGTCCTGCAAAACATTTCCCGAAAATATACGATCGGATCAATGTTGAGTTGGATGCTGATTGAAATACTAACGATCTCTGATGGAGTAATTATTCTGACTATTCCATCTCAGAGATTGGAGCAATTGATTTGACGAGCTATCTGCTGAAAGATTGGTCTCTCTTTCCCCCTTAAGAATGGCAAATCACTATCTAAAGAGAAAGAATGAGAAACAACGAAAGTGGGTTGGATGGTAAATAAGCCAAGGACAAGGCACAATCAAGCGGGACCCCACGAGAGAAGCGTGCGGCGCCACCAAAAGGAAGTTAAAAAGGCACACCTCCCAACACGTCGCGACAGGCGGCGGAATAGCCGGAGATCGAGGGGTGTGTGGCGGCGGGCTGCCCCGTCCCGCCTCCGCTAGGCGAAGTCCGGTGCTCCACATCAACTGCTCTTTCCGTTCCAAAATACAAGTTTTCTAATTTTAAATATAAAAAACAATAATAATATAGTAATATAGTCTTTAAATTATTTCTTTGTTCATCTCTTTTTTCTTTCAAATGTAATTACTCACCGTGTTATTTCTTTGTTCATCTCTTTTTTCTTTCAAATACAATTACTTACCATATTAGACTATTTAACATTTATTACTAAAGTGGTATCGATGAATGATAAACAATGAAACCCATGGCTAAGAGTGTATTAGAAGTGTAGAAGACTTGTATATCTTAAACATACTATGCTACGTAGGATAAAGAGTTGATATACAAGTCTAATTAAAAAAGAGAGATATCATATCAAGATTATGATATGGTTCTTATCACCTTAATTGCTGCGAATTAATCAGCCATCTGATCCGTGCGCAATCTCCACCGCATCACTAGTCCACCACGCCAGTGTGCCCCAGAAGGAGCCAGGCTAGACCTTCTTCATCTCAAGGTCTAGGAGCTCGCCCGCCAGCCTGACCAGGCAGGCAGAAAGCTCGCTTGGAATGTCGTGGTTCACCAGCCAGACCACGCTTGGGTCTCGCTACGCTATCACTAGCTCCTCCATGAACCTCTTCTTCTTCAGGTCCACCATCACCGGATCCAGCTCTTCCTGCTTCTCATGTGTCGATCATTCCTGCTCCATCAATCTCCTGCCTCTTGGATTCAATATGGTATTAAAATCTCAATTAATCTCAAGTGGTTTGTCAATTTTGGATGGACGAGGCAAGAAGAGCAGAGCAACAACAAGGTTAAGGCCAAGGCATGTAGGCAGAGATCGGGAGCAATACAAATAGTATAGACATTGCATTGCGGTAGTTTAGGTTGAGTGATTCCATAAGCTTTGCGACAATGTCCAAATCTACGGTTAATTTTGATTTCTATGGTTACTTACTTAATTAACATCTAAGCAACTTATTTTTCTTAATAACGCATGATGGTCTGCACGGTCACACGCCACAAAGTCGAAATGCTAATATTGATCACAAAATATAAAATAATTTAGATATAATATTTAAGATACAAATTGTTGTAAAAATCACATCTAAATATCTTATTAATATATATGATACAATTTTAGATACAACATACTAGAACTGTCCTAATTGGCTAATTGGCTTCTGGGTCACTACTGCAGTATGAGCCTCTACCGACGGGCGAAAAACACCCTCTACTGACGGGCTGCGGGCCCGTCAGTCTGGAAATGTCAGTGGAGGGGTGTCCTCCACTGACGGGCCTAGTGTCCGTTAGCAACTGACGGGCTGGCCCAGGCCCGTCAGCAGAGCCTTGGTCAGTGGTGACGGGCTTTCTTTAGAGGCCCGTCAGTAGTAGATTTTTAGGGATTAAAAAAATAAAATTCAGAAAACAATACATTATCACACATTACAACCATTAGTACAAAATTAAACCACATTTCATCCAATTTCATCCAATATACATTCCATACACAGTTCATCCAATACACAGTTCATATACAGTCCAATACACAGTTCATATCAACTCAGTTACAGGCAGACAATATCAAGCTTAGCTAAACAACTTTTCCAATGACACTAACATTTGCATCCAGGTTAAAGTGGGGAAGGAACTGTCCATATACTTGATAGACAATGATGAAGCCTTCTGTGTAGCCTCCACAACTGCATTCACCATCTCCTGCCTGAAATAGAAGAGAGTTGAAGAATATCAGACAGGAAGAACACTAAGCATGTAAATACAATATCTTTTACCTAGTTAAAAAATACTAACTACTGTTTCCGATCTTAGAGCCATTTTTTCCAACAAGAATCTGACGTTGGCTTTGCTTTGGTGCAAGACAAAAGAAATGCAGGCAGTTAAATGCAATATCTGCTAAAGTTCCAGAGAGAATAATAGCCAAGTTATTCATCCTAATCTCAAGCAGTTGCCTTGTTAGGATGAATAAAGAGGACATGATATATCATACTTCACTTCCTGTGATTCAGTAAGAGAATTGGGGAGGAAGGGAAAGGAAATATAAACAAGAAGCATAAGTATAAGGAAATTTCCATAATGCAGATGCCATTCAAGAATAAGGAAATATAAACAAGAAGCATAAGTATATCAAATTTCGAAGCAAAACGAGAGTAATCTTGCAGGTATTCAGAAAAAGGATACACATGGCTCTAGCTGGCTATACCTCTTGTGGCGCCCCCGGTTTTTAAGCCGGGAACTCTCTCGTGATCACTGTACCGGTCCCTGGATCAGTAGCCGATACACACGAGTTAACCTGTATATCATGGTCATACATGCGTAAATAATTAGATAGACCGTTAAGGTCGATAATCTGATACCTGTAGCCCAACGGCTATAAACTTGCAGCGGAAAATCCAGTGGAGTTGCGGCCCATCAGTAAGCCATACCCGACAGGCAACTGACTGGGGATTTCACCCTAGCGTTCGTGATTGTGATTGCTTCTTCGGACCTGATGTCTCCTTCGTCTGGCCAAATCAACAAGCCAGGTGAGTACATTGAATGTACTCGCAAGCTATTCCCACAGGAAGGAGTATACGGAAAATAATTCATGCAGAGGATAAACAAGGAATAGCTCTACTCTAAGCTGATCAATGTGCGGAAAAGTAAGTGCATAATTTAAATACTTGAATAGTAGATTCAAAAGCAATTTAGTAAAACTGTTTAAAGTAAAATGAACAGAATCCTCCCGAGGTAGACCCGGCTACCTCCTTACAATCCTCGAGACAGCTCAGACCATATTACCCTGGGCAATATGTCTAGCTTCTCGGTACAACACTCAAACTGACACTATCCTGGATAGCTCAGCGAGTGCCCCTGGCTCAGCCCGTGTATCCCGAATCACACGGCTAGCCTACTCCTCCGGCAATTCCTTGCTACCAGCCTGTAGCGTAAATTGCCCTCTGTGGACACATCATGCCCACGTCCTTAATCCCTTTCCCGGTTTTCGCAAACAACACTTAGTCTAACCAGTGTGTGGCCTTGCCAGTTCATGTCCATGACCGAGGACGCGGCTATTCGAATAGTTTTAACACTCTGCAGAGGTTGTACGGCTTTACCCACAAGATGTAGGTCACCCTGGGAGTACTTTGCAAGTATACTGCCAGGATTATTACAACGAGACCTTCGCCCGCTTCCATATCAGAGTTGGACCCGCTAGGTGAATACCCAAGTTTGCGTGTCCTGGACACCAAATTGGGGCTCTCCACCTTTGTGTCGTATCAGCACCTCCCGCCTGGCGTAGGTGGATCCTCTAGGACTTAAAACACCTAGCACTAACTCCCTACTTCCCACGGGTCCAAACCCTAATACTTGCCGGGGTACTAAGCCAAGTCCTTCCCATAAAGGACATGTGGACGTACGGTAATGGAACCGGTTTAGCGGCACTTAGGCTCGGTCCTTAACTGATTCGAGTAGGACTCCATTTCCCGACCCCATGACGTCCCGGACGATCATGGCTCCAACCAATGTTCTACATCCCCGAACATCCCTTAACATTCCTACCCGAATCCAAATCATCTCCTCTTTTCTTTTGATTTGTGATAAACCTTTATTTGTGAAAGTCACCTCGGACAGCACATGCCATCCGAGGGTTTGTTTTCCCATATCCCAACGGGATGTTTAAAACTTGGTTTTTGACTATAGCAGGGCTAAGCATGGTTAACACCTATAACCTTAATTATTCGACGGTCGAGAGTCAACCGCTGAATATACCTAGGGTTACAAGGAAGGATATTCGGACCTAGGTATCGTGCAACTAATGGGTATAACTACCTCTACATAAAATATTGATATTAAACACATAGCATGCAGAGTTCGTAAACAAGATATTCATAACTTTGCATATATGGGATTTCGACATGATCAAGGTGGGAATGCTTGCCTGGCAATATTGTCCTGGTCTTGGTCTTGAATCCGCTTCGTCAGCTGTCCGAGTTCCTTTGCGCGATAGTTCCTAACGTTGTATCTACACGTCGGACGGCGAATAAATCAACGATGCAAGGAAGAACCAAATAACATTGAATCAGAAACTTCAGCACATGAAATCATAACGCTCCTGACAAACTATTTGATTCTAAGGAGCTTCAGGGAATAAAAGGGTGCAGAGGTGACTTGTTGCCGCGGTAGGAGTAAAGTGGTAGGCGACGATAGCTCGACACGGCAGGAGTTAGGCAGCAGGGACAAGGTTTTGCTGCGGTAGGAACAATGCGGCGACGGTAGAGGCTTGCCGTGGCGGAGGAAAGTGACAACGGCAGTTGCCGCGGCGGGAGAGAGGCTGTCGCGGCGTTGCCACGGTAGGGCATCGCTTGTCGCGGCGGGGACTGGATTGTCGCGGCGGGGTACTGTCATGGCGACGGAGAGGTTGGGAAAAACGGTTGCCACGACAGGGCAGAGGAGCTGCGACAGTAGCTTGCCGCGATGAAGGAAGTAGCTGCCGTGGCGGCAGGGACTTTTAGAATAAAAGAATCGGGTGCTTTAGGTTATTCTGATAGAATATAGAATACCTTGTGTTTCGGTCGCATCGGGGTTTCAGGGTGTCTTGGTTTAGGTTTTTGGCATGCTTTCAACTATGCTAAGTTGGTCGTGAACCGATGATCCATTTAGCGCTCATCGATGTTTGATGGGATTGCTTTTTCTTAAGCTTTTAACCTTCGGAACTAATGGCTATGGTTTCTTCCCTAGGGTCTTCTTGTTTTCTTTACTAGCTAAGCATTTCCATCAACTTTTCTTGCAACTATTCAAACTAACTAACTATATGATCAACCGTAAACACATATAGCTAGCAACGTGTTTCAATCGTCTCTACACCAGTCAACAGAAGGTGCAGCATGCATCAGTGCTAGCGTCTAGCGTACTGATTGTAGCTTGATCGAAAATTAGTTACCGATTAATTAAACAACTAACTAATTAACTGATTCACTAACTAACTAACTAACTGGTTCATTAATTATCTAACTAACTAGTTCATTAATTAATTAACTAACTGGTTAACTCTTTTAACTATTTAGCGCACTAACTGATTAACTAATTAGCGTACTGACTGATTAGCTAATTAACTAACTAGTTAGCCAACTAATTATTTAACTAACTAATGCACTAACTAACTAGCTAATTACCCAACTAACTAGTTAACTAACAGACTAACGTACTAACAGTCTAGCTGATCAACCAACTAGCGTGCTAATTAATTAACTACTTAACCAACTACTGCCTTAGTGCTTAAGTGGTTCCCTAACAAATAACCGGTTCCTGCTTAGTTAAGGAACTTGGTTAGCTACTACCGCTAAGCAAGCAGTGTAGAGGGGCTGTTGCCAAAGGAGAAAAAAGAAAATAGGGAAGAAATGAGAGGCGCCGGCGGCGGCAGTTCACCAGGGGAGGAGGGGAAGGTGGCGCGGGTGGCGCCGGTGGGTGGAGTGACCGGATGGGCGGCGCGGCACGGTGGCTGGCGGCGATGTGGTCCGCAGTGGGGGTGTCCCACTCCGGTGGCTCCGGTGGGATGCCCGGGGCGGACGAGGCGCACGGAGCGGCGCAGATCTCAGCATAGGGGAAGTAGGCGGCGACGCTGAGGTATGCGGCAAGGGAAAAACTTGAAGAAGCTCAACTCGGAGGGAGGGAAGGGGCTCACGGTCGGTGCTGCGGGGTGGAGGTAAGGCCGGCGGCTCACTGGAGGCGTCTAGGAGGAGCTAGCGACGGCTGACTTGGGGAGCTCGCTGGAGCGACGGCTGGCGGCGTGGGCCAGCTCCGGCGAGTGCGGCGGTGAGGAGGGAAGCTCGGGGCAGCGGCGGCGCCCTCGGTGATTCTTCAGACCAGGCGACAATGGCTGGGCACGGGAGCTATTCAGATGTTCAGATCTAGAAGGTGGCGGCCATGGGAGGTGGTTGCTAGCGGCGGTTGCGGTGAGGAGCTCCCGCCGGAGCTGTTGGTGGCGGGCTGAGGGGTCAGGGAGACGGCGGCGGAGCTCGTGGCCTGGGCCGGCGTCGGAGGCAGCCTACAAGGAGATGGGGAAGTAGAAGAGGAAGAAGGGCTGGGTGCTGGAGTACATGGTGAAGTGAAGCTCGGGTAGCCACTGAGGCTGAGCTATAGCTCGGGTTGAAGAAAAAGAGCAGAGGAGCAGAGGGGTGCTCGGGAGGAAGAGGCGATGAGAAATGGCAGCCTGTGGAGAAGATTTGGGGCTTGGAGAGGAATATCTAGGGGAAGGATGAAACTGCATCGGCTGGGGAGAAAGTTACCAGGGGAGGCTCAGTCAGTGAGCGGTTGCGTCGCACAGTGGAATTAGGCACTGCTCAGTGTGTACGATGGCAGGGAGAGCAGTGAAGTTAGGCACCGAATTCACGCTGGCAAGCTACGTGTTCAAGGAGCTCGGCTGGTTCGCAGCTGGCTTTGAATTGTTGTGTGAGAGCTGAAGGAGATGCTGCTGTAAGAGAGGAGAAGACAGGAGAGGTGACTGATGCTAGCTGCATGGGAAATTAGGCACCGAACGCAGACGTGGAGGAAAACGTGGCAAGGAGGAGCAGTGCACCAGCTAGGTTTGCAGCCAGCTTGTACTGCTGGAATTCAATGGTTTATTTAACATGACCAGGAAAAGACGAGTGTTTCACCGTGCACGGGCTGTGCATTGCTCTGCCTTTTTGTGGTACTGCTATGAAAATAGAGGGTGTATATATATACGTATACTTTAGGAGAGAGAAAAGGTGGTGGAGGTCCAAACGGACACGTGCAATTATAAGCTGGGGTTTTTAGGGTGCATGGGCTCACATGCATTTGGGGAGTTAAGGTTATACGCAGATAGGGGATTTTCGTAGCGCTCAGAGCGTATGTGCATACATACACTTAGGGTTTTCGGCGTATATGTGGTGGCAACGACTTCAGGATAGACCTATTAGATCATGGCAGTTAGGGTGCAGGAAAGTACTGCCGATATGCCCATATATATGCATGGCAGAACCGAACTGTAGGTCACGATTCTGATCTGCAGCTCGAAATGAACGGATTAGGGTTTGGCATATGTGCATAACTCGAAAAGCAGTATATTTTTGCACATACCCGTGATAGGATACGGCGAAGGTGGTGGCAACATTTCAGGTCATTCGGAGAAAGATTCAAGGTATGTATATGTTTCATTTTCGCATAAGTACCGAATGGGCACTTAGCGGCAGATGTGGATTTAGGTTGCACCGACAGGGGGAAAAAAGGGAGGCCGAAGGTGTAATCATGGCGAGATGGCAAGGTGTTTAGCCGCGTAAGAGGACAAGGGTAGAACAGGGTTTGAGGGCATTGGCGAACATGTCTCCGACAAGGCAGAGGTCAAGGAAGCAAGAATAGGAGGAAAGGATTTTGATTTCCATACTTTAGGGTTTTACCAGCGGCATGATTTGTTTAAAAGTTTTAATTGGGTGTATTTTATTCAGCATTATTAACGAAAAAGTTTTTGTTGGCCCTAATTTTCGGGTTTTGGAAAATCGGGGTGTGACACCTCTAGAGCTTGAAACAGAGTAAAATTTCAGTATGCAAGAAATCACATGGAAAATAACTGAGATCTAAGTTAACATGGATGCACACAAAACATGGATGATATCACTGTTTTTGATATACAACTAAAATGAGTTAACTGAGATATAAGTTACACATACATATGGCAAAAAAAAACAATAATAGCATTTGTTCTATCAGTATAATGCAAAGGAACTATACATGAACACTATGCACCACACATCTCAAACTGAAGTAGCATGAACACAAAGAAAATGAACTTTCTCATTACCCCTTACAAGTTTTGCAATAAGATATATGAAGTACTTGCATTGTTCAAGCAGATTTAGACCAAAGCCTAGCTAGCACATGAAGGTTAACCACAACAACAACATCCAGGAGCAGGAGAAGGAACCAAGGGTGTTACTGAACCGATGTCGAGGAAGAAGCCATCGCCGCTGCGGTTGCGGCGCGGTGAGGCAGCACGGGAGAAGGCGGAGAGGGCCGAGCTGGGGCGCGCAGAGCCACGCCGGTGCCGGCGGCGCCACCGGGCTGGAAACCCGTGGCGACTAGGGTTGAGGAGGCCGTCGTCGTCGGTTGAGGAGGCCACCGCCGTAATCGTGGAAGAGGAGGCCGCCACCGTCAGCGTGCAAGAGGAGGACGCCGCTGCTGCTCCTCGCGTGGACGCCGCCGTCGTGGATGGCTCTGGCCTCGTGGATCCCGCCGCCGCTGGATCTCGCAGCCACTGCGGTCGGGGAGGTCGGGGACGACGGTCGGGGACCTCGCGCCGCCGCCGTGTGGTGCCCGATGCGCCACGCACACGCTGGAGAAGGGGACGGTGGTGGAGGGATAAGGGGATCCGAGGGGGTGGCGGTGGAGGAGGGAGAGGGGATGGCGGCCTCGGTTGTAGGAGGGAGCAGGCCGGCGGGATGGAGCAGGCCAGTGGGGTGGAGGAGGAAGAGGAGAGGTGGAGGAGAGATGGTGGCTGGCATCGATTGGGAAGGAAGAGGAGAAGGGGGCTCGGGGAGGAAGAGAAGAGAAAATCGAGGGGTGGGTTGGTGACTGGCTAGGGTTTGGGTGAAAAACAAATGTTATATACACCGGTGCTCCAGGCTGGGCTTCTGGGCCGCAGACGGGCTGAGAATTAGCACTGACGAGCTGCAATATCTGCTAGTCAGTGGTTTGGTAAACACCACTGATGGGCCAAAACTTTGGGCCCGTCAGTGGAGAGTTCCCGTCAACTTTATGGGTTCCTGGGCCCCGGGTCGCCTCTCCTCTGACGGGCGGCTTTAACGCCCGTCAGTGGAGGTCCTCCTGACCGGCCTGGGCGTCGCCTCCACTGACGGGCAAAAAGGGGCCCGTCAGTAGAGGGGTTTCAGCAAAGGGTCATCCTGCAGTAGTGGGTGACGTGCCGCCCGCGCCTCGCCTCAGCGGTGACCTCTCTCTCAAATTTCCATCTCCATCCCAGGGCCCTTCTGAGACCGACAGAACAGGGTCCACCCTGTCAGGGAATTTGCGTGAGGTATGTGGCGTGACGTGAGAGGTGACCATGTTACGTTATCATCTGGATAGAGGGTATGGGCCCGGGAAGCAGGGACACGATGGGTGCTGGATAGAGCCCACGAAATAGCCGGTGCCGGTGCCGCGGTGCCGCCTCCCTCCTGCCTCTCCCTGTCGATCAAAAGATGCGCGAGCCCGGGGAAAAAGGCAAATCTAGCCCCCCGCCGAGTGGCAATGGCAGATCTAGCCCCCGGCGGGGGGCAAATTTATTTTTGTCACCGCGATGCGCTGGGCACGCGACACGTGTCAATTTCGCGGATCGGCCCCGCGACGGGCCGAAATCGCGCCCTCAGCCCGCGACAGCAGCCTCTCAGGCCGCGACGGAGTGGGCCGCGACGGAGTGGGCCGCATGCGCGACGGGCGAAGTACCGAACGCCATGGTGACTGGCGTTTGCCCGGCCGAACCAAACGTCATGGGCTCTGGCGTTCGCGCTGGTGTCAGAAGCCCCTGCCACTTCGCGAGGGCAGAAGCCAATCTCGAAGTCTTCGGTTGCCTAACGCCAGAGCCCGTGGCGTTTGGTTCGGCCGGGCAAACGCCGGTCTCCGTGGCGTTCGGCCTTCGGCGCCATTGGCCGTGGCGTTAGCTCACTCAGTCACACGCCACGATGGCTGGCGTTAGCCATCCTCGCCCTCCAGGAGCGCGACGAGCGGGCCGTCACGGCCCAGGGGCGCGGCCCACTCCCGTCGCGGACCCGACCCACGAATTTACGCGTCGCGGTGACAAAAATGAATTTGCCTCCCGCCGGGGGCTAGATCTGCCATTACCACTCGGCGGGGGGCTAGATTTGCCTTTTTTCCGCGAGGCCGTGCTCGTCCCTGCAGCTCCGTACCCTGTACACCTGACTCATCGTTATTTATACTAGGCTGGCCCGCTGCCACTAGCTTTCTTCTGTTCGAGAGAGGTCGTCATTCACAACTGCCAATTTCTAACGAACTCTGGTTCGTTTTTCATTTTCCAGAAGCACTAGCAGCGAATGGAACTCAATGATAAGCTAGTCCACGCCCCTGGTTTACGCAAGCCTTGTGTAGAAAAGGTTCTCCTACTGTCCTACCTACTATTCTATGAGTGAGCCGGAATTAAAGATTGCACCGTACTTTTTATTTTTTGACGAAACAGATTGTAGTGTACCGTACATGCTCTTTTATACTAGTTGCGTATGGGTCCATTATATTGCCCCGAAATTGCTATTTAGTTGCAAAAGTCTTGCATTTTGCAACTCATTGGTCCCCGAGATACAATGGACCAGGTCTTGATGTGAGGATAGATCGGGTACTATATATTGAGGTGAGTATCAACCGAAGTTTGCTAGTTTATGATCATTGATCGTGACGAACGATCTTAGAATGTATCGGAGGTGATACATGCGTCTCCCCACCGTGCTATTCGCGCAGCCGAAGTCTGAGCCCGTCGCGGCGCAGTCAATCGCCGGCTTGTCAAACCGAAGTGGGCTGACAGGAGGCGAATTCCGAGGACGAGAAGACCTCCTCCTTCCTTCATGTCACAATCCAATGAACAACGGATGAGCGTAGCATGCTACGGTCTCTACGTGGAGCAATGATAACGCCGTGCGAAGAAATGTTGAGAATGGTGCGGGAGGGGAAGACTCGGGAGTATCAACCCAATGCTAACTCTAAACACCCGGAAAGAAAATGAACATATCCTGCCCACCCCACGTGCATTATAACGAGGGTTTATACGAGATTTTAAATTATTTTATTAATACGTGGTTTATATAATATAAAATTAATATTATTAAATTTATATTTAAAAGTGTTTAAGATTATAGGGCGGTGGGAGTACATAAAAGGAAAAGCCAAAGTGAGAAGGAAACAAATCAAAAACTATTCGCCATTTTGGTCTCTTTCTGATTTGCCTTTACTCCTCCAATAACCTCTCAGAGGCGTGGCGCCGTGGTCCCGCCCGCGGCCCCGCTCCGGCGAGCCGCCAGAGTGAAGCAGAGACCAAGCGAAGCAGCCCAACTAGCAGCAGGAATCTTCCTCTCCCGGGTCTCTCCATCACACCACCAACCTACACATATAAATTAAGACGACGCAGCAAAGCGGGCACTCTGACGAGCGGTCGTTCCTGAATTCCGTCGATGGCGTCGCCGCACATGTCCACGGCGCGGCAGACGCTGCAGCTCCGCCTCCCCGCGGAGCGCGCCAACGGAGCGGCCGCGGTGGCGGCGCTGGGGCTGCCGAGGAGGGAGGTGCGGGTGGCGCTGCGGGCGCACGCGCGGCGGATCGAGGCGGCGTCGGCGTCGGCTGCGGTGGGTGTGGGGGTGAGGAGGGCGAGGAGGAGAAGCGGGAGGGAGGAGGCGGCGAGGTGCGCGGCGGCGGGGCAGGTGGCGGGGAGCGCTGGGGTGGGGAGGAGCGCCGGGATGGAGGTGGCCCTGGCCACGGCGGTGGTCGTGGCAATGGGCACCGGGAACCGCGTCCTCTACAAGCTCGCCCTCGTGCCGCTCCGCCAGTACCCTTTCTTCCTCGCGCAGTTCGCCACGTTCGGGTACGTGTACTCTCCTCCTCCTCCTCCCTCTGCTGCTCCAGCCATTGATTGATCGGAAGATGCTTCGCATTGCTGCTGCTGATCGAATCGAGGAGAGAGCCTATTCGTCTTCGAACAGTAGAGATTCCATAGTGAGAGGTGTCGCCGTGTCGGGAATCATTTCGTTCCACGGCCTTTTGCGGTGCGTGCCTCGCGTGGGGGCCCACGTGTCAGAGAGAATAGCTGGGCGAGATTTTTTGGTTGTTATATATTTGGGTGCTGTACGGTTGTGCATTTCTTTCTGGTGCCTGGCTGTGCTCATGAGCTGGTTTTCCTAGTGTAAGCACACTGCAAATTTGCATTCCACATGCGGTGTGTTTGGAGCATGACAATGAATTATAGCTAAACCCATCGTGTCTGTTTGTTTTTATGCTCCAAAAAGTTGTAATGCCATTGTAATGTAAGTACTAAGTAGTAGCATTCATATCACGGCCATATATACTCAAAGCTAGTATCGCGATGTGATAGCAGTAGGAAGTGAATAAAATGGCTTTGATTTGAAGAAAAATTGAGTATATGTGATCTTTTGGTTAAGTTTAGACTGCGGGTAGCACGTGAGGTGAAATGCTGTAATGTGATAGCTGATGGATATATATAGTGCATAAGCGCAATATCTACAGATCTACTCGGAGGATCTTTTTTCAGTTGTCACGTTTTGATTTAGCAACAACAGGCAATCAAATATGCATCGTAGAAGAATTATAGTAATGTGACGGTAAAGACGAAGCAAGAAGAAATGTGGATCCACGTCTGAAAGTTTTTGAGGGATTTGAGTCAAAAATATCTTGACAAGGATTATTTTTAGAAGAAATAAAAGGTTACTCATGTGCTCCATAATAAATTCACATTTTTGTGATTGAATTTTGAATCCACGTTTTTCCAAACATTTGACGTGTTGCACACCATGTAGTTTGTGTTTTCCGCAACAAATTTCCATTGGCATTAAGACAAAAAAGGCATATTATCATGTGGCCTCTACCACCCTTCCTAAAAAAGGTTATCTATATATTTTCTATGTTCTAGAGATATGAATGTCAATCTAACTAGTTCTGAATCCCCATGTATCGTATCAATTTAGGGTAGTCACATTTCTTCTTCAAAAAAGTTACTCATGTATTATTCTTTGGGCTTATTTTTTTTCGAGAAAACGCAAAGCTTGCGTCTTGATATATATATAAAAAGGAGTTCAAGTACAAAAGAGCTCAGCAGAGTGTGCGGGAGGCATACCTCTCGCACACCCGACCAACATGCAAGACTAAGCGACTAACGCTGGCACACACTAGCCTACAGGTGGGACTCGGGCCGTGCCGTGCCAGCACGGCACGAGCCCGGCGTGCCTTGGGCCGCCGCTTGACCGTGCCGGCACGGCCCGCCGTCCCCACCGTGCCGTGCCGTGCCGGCACGGCGAGCCGCAGCCGCGGCCCAAACACGGCACGGTGGCCCGCCGTGCCGCCTCCGGGCCGTGCCGGCACGAGCACGCCACGGGCAGCCGACGACGCCCCTGATGCGGCCGACAAGCCCGTCCACGTCCAGCTCCCCGCCGGCCGCCACCGCGCCATGGCCCTCCTGCACCTGCGCCATCTCCCGCGACAGCCCGTCCTCCTCCGCCACGGTCCGCCGCTGCAACTCGTCGATCTGGGCCAACTGCGCGGGGCCCAGGAGGGGCGGTCGGTGGATGGCAGGCGGCGTGCACGAGGAGGGGGCCAGCGGTGGGAGACATCGCGAGGGAGAGGGCGGGCGGCGGATGGCAGGCGGCGCGCGAGGAGGGGGCAGGCAGCAGGAGACGGCGCAAGGAGGGGGCAGGCGGCGGTGCCGGTGGGAAACGACGCAAGGGAGAGGGCGGGCGGCGGGCGGGAGACGGCGCGAGGGAGCTGGCGGCGAGCGGGAGACGAAGGGGACTGCGGCCGAGAGTGGGGAAATGGGGAATTGGGGGATTTTGTGGGGGGACCCGGGGGAGGAGGCAATTTGGGGAGGGGGACGCGGGAAGCCCGTGAAACGGGCCGGGCCGGCCCGAGCACGACCCGTTGCGTCGTGCCAGGCCGTGCAGCCCATCGGGCGCCGCTCCCAGGCACGGCCCGGCCAGGGGAGTCATGTCGTGCCGGCCCGGCCCGTTTGACAGCGTGTCGGGCCGTGCCGTGCGCCGGGCCATGCCGGCCGGGCCTCGGGTAAGCCCGGAATTACCCTGCCCGAGTCCCACCTTTACACTAGCCTAGGCGACTAACTCCACCGAGAGGAGTGCCTGAAGGGCAGAAACTCCAGGTTGCAACCCATTGACGTGCGTTGGCGCGAATGCTGCCCAGGAGAGTGAGGACGTTTGGGCTGACACCATTGAAGACCGCCGCATTGCGCTGCTTCCAAATCCATCATGCCGTGAGCATCACTAGGGAGGAGGTTCCACGTCGCAAGGCGGCAGGGGTAGAACTGATGGAGGCTGGCCACCATTCTTTAGGCTTATTGTTCCATTAAGTGTCGATTTCACTGGTGCGCTGTCATATCTAAGAAAGTGTAGGAATTTGGAGACAAAATATGTAAACTAGCTTTTCCCTTCACTCACTTTTGAATAACGCCTCTTTTTGGGTTAATAGAAAAGGCTCAAGTCGCAACACTAGTAAGTTCTGAAGTTCAAGAAACACTGGCTGTTTTGTTTTGTATACATCCATAATCCTATGTCATGTCTAATCCCTTCCTACATGTAATAATTCAACCTTGTTCACCTTGTCCAATACCAATGCATAAGACAGTTTATGGGTGAATGAAAGTTTTTTATGGATTAGTTTTTTGACTGGGTTTTGACCTTGTTGCATTCCGCCCATTGTATCCTATCAGCAGTGGCAGATGAATTAGGCACCAAATTTAAAGCCTAGTTAGCGAACGTTCTCACATATTGCTAAGGGACATGCACATATGCAGGGGGGGCTACGGCCTGGCCTAGCCTAAGCTCTGGCCCGGCTATTGGAATACAGGAACTACTTCAATATCAAAGAACGTTAAACTGGGTTGTTTATGGTTTTATGCCTTTTAAGTGATATTGCACAACCATCATATTCATTTAATCATTGTCTGGCATTTTTCCTCAGCAATACCATAAACTCCACAAATTTGTTTGAAGCGCTTCAAAAAGAAACATATTTCTGAAAAAATATGACTTTTTTCTCGTCAAACTTTTATTGGACACTAATAATATGGTATGGATCTTTTAACTTTCACAGCTATGTGGTTGTCTATTTCTCAGTCCTGTTTCTTCGTTATCAAGCTGGCGTTGTCACCGATGAGATGCTTTCTCTACCACAGAAACATTTCATAATTGTGGGCCTCTTAGAGGCTCTAGCAGCAGCATCAGGGATGGCTGCTGGAGGTAATTTTTTTTCAAAGTCAAATACAGAATCTTCCTCATAGATTTTCACTTCTAAAATGTTCTTGATATGTGACACAAGAAACTCGCACTCAGTGTTATTTGCTTGCTTTTTGTCGGAGTAGCTGTTCTTTCTGGAGCTTCAATACCAATATTGTCACAGGTTAGTGAGTTATCATTATTATTATATGACTGTCTTCATTTTGTCACATGTAAGCGCATCTATGTAATTGTTTACTACTTTCCTGCAGACCTATCTTGTATGGCAGCTTCTTCTGTCTGCTATTTTTCTGAAGAGGCGCTATAGAGTTAATGAGATAACAGGATGCTTTCTAGTGACAGTTGGTGTGGTAATAACTGTAGCAAGGTACGTCTCTTTTTGATAAGCACTCTAGGTTCCAAAGCACGTAGTAACACAAACCTTGCTTTGACATGTATAGTGGATCTGGTGCTGGTGCTTCATTACAAAGTACTGAAATTTTGTGGCCACTACTAATGATAATATCATTCTTTCTCCAAGCTGCTGATACAGTATTGAAGGTAGCAAGTCTGTTAATCGATCAACTAACCAGTCGTTGTGCTTTAGCAAGCAATTTTTATCTGATACAACTAAAGTCTAATTGTTGCAGGAAATAATATTTCTAGATGCTACCAAGAATTTGAAGGTACTGCTTTTCTCCTATGGTCACCTTGCACCATAATTTTTTCAATGTGAAGAACTAGTGTTAACCAAAGAGTGATAACTGGTAACCGTCGTCTCTTGATTTGAGTTTGTCAGATGCTTTCTTATTCCAATATTTTTCTTATGTTTCTAGGGCGGCTCAGTTGATCTTTTTGTCGTCAACTCTTATGGCTCTGCTTATCAAGTATGGTCTTGATGCTTACTACTTTGCATGAACTATACAGCAACCATCCATCATAATTAGTAAAACTATCATTTCAGGCTCTTTTCATGTGTCTCCTGCTGCCATTCTTGTCAAAGTTATGGGGCATTCCATTCAATCTGCTACCGACATACCTCAGAGATGGTGCAGCCTGTTTTCTAAATATGGGATCATTATCTTCAGGTAATTTCTCCAAGTTCTTTGGGGCGTCTTTCCTCTTTCTCTTGTTGGCTTGTTTTGATCTTTCTGGTGCATGTGAAAAATTTCTGATTGGATCTCGTGATCTTGGCTCCTTTTGTCATGATGCTAGGAGGCAAAATGCAGATTTAAGTCAACCACTGATGCGTAGTATATCTTAAAAAAGAAATAAACCACATTCAAGTTTCTTAAGTTCTTATCATTGTGTTAGTACATAACTAGTATCATTTTCCTCTTTATCGCATACGTGGTAAGCAATCTAAAAAAGGTATCATTTTCCTCTTTGAGTCGAATCACCACCTTTCCTGTACGCTTTTCTTCCTTATTTTGAAAAGGAGCATGGGGATTTATCTGCCAGAATTGATTCCCTCAATAGGGATTTTTAACACAAGGATTATTCATTGTTGTGTGGTATCACTGGACAATAGCGATCTTCCCAGGAAAAAGGGCAGCTCAGTGGGCAATACTACCTTGTTGTATTTATGATGTTAACATTTTTTGAATATAAATGACATATCTCTAATATGTTTCGGACTTAACTTGTAAAAATAAAAACAACCATGTAAGCATCTGCACAAGCATCTTGTTTAAACTTTTTGAGTTGTGCAGGCTGTGAAGGGGCACCACTGCTACCACTACTATTTGTGTTGGTTAATATGGGATTCAATATATCTTTACTACACCTACTAAAGATCTCTTCAGCTGTTGAATCTTGTCTGGCCTCTACATTCTCAGGTTCACATTTCTCTTCGGTGCTGCACATTATTTATGCTGATAAATAGCACTGCCAAGCTTTTGATTTCATTTATACTTCACCATGTGCCATTTTTTTTCGCGAAATGCCATATCAGAACTAGTTCCGAAGGTGAGGGATTCAGTATTTCAGTCGATCTCGTGGAAAGCATTAGTATATCTGGTATTGATTAAACTGTCCTATACAGTTCATTACATGTCATGCAGCCTTCGAATTGGGAAGCCTTATCATGTGTACACAATCTGGGATTTTGTATTCACATCCTGCTCCCAAGTGTCAGTACTCTTGTGGTCCAGTCTATTAAAGAGCTTTTCTATCGTACTTGAGAGGTACCTGTTCCTCCTCACACCCAAGAGGTACCAGTGTAATCTGCCCGTTGATTCACGTGAAGGTCCTTCCCCGGTTCTCAATGCTCTTCTTGCCTCTGTCTAACATCGCTGCCCTCATCAGTCGCTGCAGCTACCAGGGGTCCTCGACACCCGAGAGCATCCATAAATGCACTCCCGTCTACCTCACAGTCTTCATCCATGCGCTTGTCACTATTCACAGACCCCAACTCGTGAAATCGACCCTAATCCCTGTCATCGGGTTTCAACGCTGCCTATCCCTGGATTACCTGGTTCAATTTCGGATACACGCACCTAACCCTTGATCTACTCTTCAACCTGGACTTGGCTGCCTCTCTCGCTCAGGGAGGTGGATTAAGCCCACTCTAGGTGAAAATGGTCTGCATTTTGATGGCACAGATAGCAATTTTTGTTTGATTCCTTCTGACTACCGATTTGGAATCTACTAAATAAGAACTCGCATCAGAAAGGTCAAGGTCATGGCACACATGTAAAGAGAAAAGATGGTCACAAGGAATGTTCTTGTGAAATGCCAGTAAAAATGTTAGATGATAATGTTTAGTAATAGCTACGAATATGGAATTTATCTATTTTTAACATTCACAAACACATGGCATATTCATATTCAATAAGCCTCCTAGCATTCTTGGGCTCAGTACCAATGCCAATGCAGCTTCATGGTTCGACATCATGCTCTTCGACCAATTAGCAAATCCGGCAGCACAGAGGCCTCTCTGTAGGAAATCACTGTTGTGCCAAGGGGAATGGGAGGGCAGGCCCCGTCGCATATGCGTGTATGCGGTGGCTATAGGCTCAAAGCCTCCCCTCCTGGCCTTCGTGCTCGGAGGAGCGAGAGAAGAGGTGGCGCAGAGAGGACGATGCACGAGCTGATCATGTGGCGCACAGTGATCTGCACGAGCATGCTTCAGATGGTTGGGAAAGGAGGTTTGGAGTAGAGAATATTTGCACAATACTATCATACTATCCACGACTTGGTACCTCCACCCATTCCCTCGTGGTGAAGGGGGCAATACCGCGAGGTACTATGCAATTTCAGCCGTGGGATCAGGTTGTTTTGGACGGCTGTAGTACTTTTCAAGGATGGTAGAAGAGCTCCTATTAAATAGAACCAGAAAGGACAACAATAGGATGTTACAATTTCAATTCTGTAACTTTGAAGCCTTTTGTTTATGGGGTAACTTTGAAGCTTTTGAGGTGTAGGTTGGTTGGCTATGGTCTTATGGAATTTGGACCACGAGTATGATGCAGACCCTTTGTGATAATGATGATATGGAGAAAGTAGGAATTTGACAAGGAGGATGATGCAGACCCTTTGTTCATTATGGAGGAAGTATTAATATTTAGCCAGGATGTAATGCCTATTAAAGTTTCTAACAACATTTCCTATATATGCTATTGATATATGTTCAACCATCATAACCTCTAGAGCATAAACCTAGGACAGGAGAAAAGAAACACACGCTTGGAAGTGAATTCGATAAAGGAGGTGACCTTTAATCCACAATGTGGACAGAAGTGAAGGCCGTGGGTGACCATGATCCCACATAACTGAGTTCCATCATGTCAATTCACAACTAAGCTTACCAATATTATTAAGGAGTGAAAATAGGGGGAAAAACAAATATTCAGCTGTACCTTTCTTCCATCACCCCATTATCTGCATGTTTTTATTTGGTTCCTAAATAACAACTGCACAAGACTTATCCATTCTCATTTTCCAATTGCCACTCCATGGCTGCTTCCTTGTTTTATCTCAGCTGTGTAAGAGGCTTGCCAGGTTTGTACATGTGTTAGCGGTTTCTGTGTGGTCCTTTAGCAAAGGATTACCATACAACAAACTTTTGGCCTGCTTTTCTCCCCTACCAATCAGATACAGTGAATACAGTTTAGTGTCCCCATCAATGTTGGCTATCTTCTGTTCTTGTTGCTAGGAGTAACGGCTGAATCATAAAATTCAGGAAATAATAGCTAAAAGTTTTAAGTCTTTGACAAGTCAAAGGATGAGGAGGGAGCACAATTACAGTTCCTTTCTCATTATTTTTGTTGCCATAAGATGTGAAGTACATTGTAGCCTGCAGACTGCAGAGCGAACTGATAACAATGGTGGCTTTCTTGATGCAGTTCCGCTATCCATTTACGCTTTCACCTTACCGCTGCCGTACATTGGTGTGGCGTCGTCTCTCCCTCCGGGCTTTGTTGCAGGTGCGGTGATTCTAATCGCCGGCTTACTACTGTACAGCCTTCCACAGTCACAAAATTCTGGAAATTCCTTGGACAGAAGGAACGACTAGCTAACATTCATTTGTTCGTTTTTCTCTCCATTCTACACAACCATGTTCTTCATCTGGGCTTGAAAGGTAGAGCAGTTCTCCTGAGGGCCATCTGACTGTTTTATGTTGTATGGTATATCATATGTCCAATAAAAGCGAGAAAGTGCCGCATGGATATAGAATAAAAACTTGAGATCAGGAAATACCTGACCATCAGGCCTTGTTCTTACTGAGCGAAGGTCGGAGATGGATATGCAGAATTTTTAGACGGGAAGAGAACCAGGGAGAAAAGCAGGAGCATCATCACCACAGGAACGAAGAGCAAGAACGGTGGCGGTGGCGGTAGCGGCGGCAGCACCAATGGGAGCCCAAGGAGGATCGCTGCCGCCGCCAGCAACATCATCAGGACGCCTTTGTCCATCTTGGCCGTCCTGCACTGTAAAAGAACTTCTGCCTTCTCCGGTGGCAAACCGGCTCCGGCGAGTCTTATACGTTCATCTTTGTGCTTGAGGAATTGTTTTCTGTGTATGAGACTGCATCTTTGAGTCTTTGCTGCTTGCAGTATATATACTGCACTTGCAGTGATCGTGGGGGGCCTTTTTCTGGGAGGTCGAGGAATCCTCGTGGGCCCTTTTCTGGGAGCTCGAGAACGCAGGTAGGGCCCCCGACCCTGACAGGCATCGCGCAATCGGAGTTCAAGAGGACATGGGGCCGATGTCGGCTGGTGCCTGGTAGTTTTCCAAAACACGTGGTAATCCAGTTCCCAGATTATCAAAGATAAATCCTGAGCAACCGATACTGTCTTTTCCAAACTCGGTTTCAGGGTGTTTTTGCTGCATTACAGTGTATATCTTCTGACTCATCGTATCTTTCTTTTCCATGATTGTTTAGTCCCAGTTCTGAGCTTCTCTAGTTCTCTGGCTTCTTGGCTGTCGGTGATGTAGTACTGCTACTGTAGACGTACGCGCGTATCGGTCCAACATTGTGTCTCCTCCTGTCCTCCATCTGAGGAAACAAGGCTAACTTCCAACCCTGCGTGACACTGCAAGGGGACCCGGGAAGTTGAGCATTCCAGACTCCAGCGCATGCGATACAACTTGCCGGCATTACACATGGATTGCGGCCGGGGAGCGCCAATTGCGCACGATCTCTGGCCCATCCTATCAATCGGACTAAGGGCATCGTCCAATCGGCCGGTCGTTCAACCTGACCATGCAAAAATTATCTCATTTTCAGGCTACCTCCAGGCACCACATCTTGCCAGGCATGAAATCCAGGGCACCAACCGACCTAAAACTCTCCGACCGCCAGGAAAGCACCGTACCTAAAACTCTTGCTTTGGTAGCCGCCCTCTGTTTCTTTATTAACGTGGCACTTGAGTTTGCTCGGTCTCTTCGATGTGAGTGAGAGAGAGATGGATTCTGGTTTTGGTTGGTCAGATTGTCGAAGTGCAGCGCATCGAGACTGCGCAGTCGTCGAATCTGGTTCGATAGCCACATTCGCTTCACCTCGTACAAGCTGATGTAACACAAAAGAGTACTACTGCATAGCCCATACAACCAGGCCAGAAGTGTACTGTTAGTACCACGACGAGCACCTCCACTTGATTGGTTCCTTAACAGTTCCTAATGACATTGCAACATTAGTACCGCAGGCCATGGGTTCGTCAACAATCTCTTTCCATTTTTTCTAATGTGTCCCTTTCCATTGGAGGAAAATGCCATCTAAGATTTTTTTTGGGAAGTCCCTACGCAATATTCCTCGTCTTGTGTTCGATACAAAAACATACTGTTCTTATTTGTTACTCCATATTCCTGCAATTTTATACCTTGCCTAATTATCCTTTGAATGTGATTACAAGCACCCAATCCTCTGTACAAACAGCAACAGCTTGGTCTGCTGATCAAGATTGCCATTAGCGAAAATGGACCGGGCTACCTCGTGACCTGCTTCTGCCACCTACACTAACTGATTGGCCGATCAGTGCGATGCACCTGGCTAAAAGCCACGCGACACGTTTCGTTGAACCAGAGGCAGTTTGAGGAGAGGGGCTCGGAACTGACAGTGGCAGTGCTGTGTTGAGCGCAGGTGCCTGACGGCTCGTGTCTCCGACGACGCGGCAGGGAGCCGGCCAGTGCGCGTGCAGTGCGTGGTGCAGTGGGCGCTCGAGAAACACGCGAGGGAAAGGCGAGCGGGCACCACTCCACGGCGTGCTCGCGATTAACCCGACACGCGCGGCGCCGGCCCATCGCGGCAGCTCACGGGGACATGCATCCCACGGGGGATGCGCTTGGCACGCTGTAACCTGGCATTAGTCTAGGATATGCTCGTTTGTTTTATTTTTTTGCTGAACCTGATGATGCTTGGGATCATCTCAAACCTGGATACCAGAGGCTCCGACTTGGTAAACCTGATGACCAGTGCTAGCTTGCAGTATCAAGTTAGGAGTGTAGTGGTAACCTGGAGATAGTTGGCTCATGATTCGGCTAATTAGGCCGTACCTAGAACGAGCGAGAGACACTGTCGGGGAAATTATTATTAATTACTCTCTTCATTTTAAAATATATATCCTTTTAGAATTTGACATAAGAATTAAAAGTGTGAAGAAAATGCCAATATTACCTTTCGTTCAATTCTATATCCATGTCTTTTTTCTCCCTAAGATAATAAACATCAGTACCGTTAGTACTAATTCTAAAAATAATTAGCTCTTGTTTTATAACATTGATGAGGGACAAAATGATTAAAATTACATTGAAGTGGAGGAGAAGATGCACCAAGTCGACGACACCCGGCATGCCCTCCACGAGCAGGCGGCGGAACACCTCATTGTAGAGGTCGCAGAGGGTGTCCATCGTGTCGGCTGAGATAGGCTTCTCGGCATGGTCGAGCAGGGGGAAACACGAGATCAGCCCCCTGGAAGGGTCGTAGGGCTGGAGCGTCGTCGGCGGCACGATGAGATCGCACGATCGATGGGGTCGGAGATGATCGATGGGCTGGAGGCTAACTAATTTTACTACTACTACTTTCTTTTGAAGGCAATGGGACCAAGATATCGGCCACGGAGTCAAGGACCACGCAAAACACCCTTGGATTCCAAAATCCGTGGCAGCGCTGTTGAGTTCGGGACGGCCACGGCCGAGAGCGCGCGGCGTGGGCTGATGCCGACCGAGCGCAGCGGCTCCACGGTGGACATGCATCGTGCGCGCGGACGGGCACGGCAGCAGGAGCGATGGCCCAGTAACCATCAATTAGCTCGTTCCACCGGCGGTGTGGGCTAAGATTCTGTTTTATTATCTTTGTGAGATGGATGGCATAATAACGGATGGGCATTATACCGGTTAGGCTGGGTTCTCTAGTTGAGAAGTGCTCCAATGTTTTTTCACGGGTAAATCCAGAAACGAGCCAAGCCAAGCCAGCTTGCAGCTCAGCTTGTCCTAGCTCATAAAAATACAAGCTGAGCCGAGCTCGGCTCGGCAGCAGCCACAGCCAGGAATAGAGCTCGGTTTAGGCTCGAGAAGGCTCAAAACGGCTTGCAAGTCAGGCTCCAATCATCGTAATATCTATGTTCGAACCTAAGCCCTTCTCACAGTTGTAGGCTGCACCGCATCTGCGAGCCCTTCTCGTCCTCCGAGCCGAGCCGAACCGAGTATGAACCAAACCGCGACCCTCAAGCTTTCTATCAACCCTTACTCAGGGGCATATATTTGGAACGCGGTTGCCGTTAAAAAAGATATTGAGATTTGGAACACAGTTTCTCTAAATGAATTATTGTTAACGAAAAATGTTCACTGGAAATAACTCACGATTTTTAAAGCACACCGAGAGCATGATTTTGCCATTAGTCTATACTCGACTGCTAATTATATTCGCGTGAAACTTTGGAATCTTAAGAAACACCATAACAACTCATAGACACACCCGCGCGCATATCAATTTAGTCCGCCTTCTAAAAGATCTCAAATCTGCACGCTTGCTTACTTTTCTAACTGTTTTTCTGTTAGCTATATCATCCTTTTGTCCTTGACCTTGCAATTTGTCGTCACATCTCCAATAGTTTTTCTTTGGTAGCCACCGCCACCTGCAATGGATTTAGTATAATTTTGTACTCATTTAGCAAAAGTATAACCTTCGGAAATCTCTGGAATCTGTCTTATCATCCCAGCGACCTATGTGTAGAAGAACAAATCGAGTGCCTCCGTTATACCAACATATGGAAGCACCAACACAAAATTATGAAACCTTTTGATTTTCTTTAACAATATCAATACAAGATGTTCCTATCATGCTATAAAATTTTGGAACTTTTTTCGATCCACAGCTCGAGAAACACAAAAGGACAAATCTTGCTTTCAATGGTACGTACCATATTCAAATCTGCTATAGACAGTAGCTATTGACTTTGCCTTTTTTTTTGAGTTTCGAATTGAATTTGGGTTTGAAATTTTGTTGCATAAAATATCATCTTGTATAAATGTTATCAATTTTTTTGAATCTTTTCATGACTTTTTTGGTGGTGCTTCCACGTGTTGGTAGCATGAAAGCACCTCAAAAGAGGACGAAACACCAGATATCCCCTCCCATATCTAAATCCTGATCAGAAGGGTATGAGAAGTAGGGTAATTCTCAGATCTGATCCCAGGTGCATCCGCACCGGGTACTTAAACTATTTTCAACAACACGCTTGGATATTTTGGGAAGATGTTGAAAATAATCATGCATATAGATTATTGGATGATGTATGGATTTGAAAATTTTGGACAAAATATGATAATTTTTATTCTGTGCAAACAAAAACAAGGGTGGAGGATTGGCATTCTAAAAGTGGATTTTTTTTCATAACAAATGAACATATTTTTGAATCAAACTTTAAATGTGTATATTTCATCCGATAATGTATTCCTATGTGTTTGCGATCTTTTAGTTCCTACTCAGGGGAAGTAGGTATACAAATGCACGAAAGCTTGCTTACCACAAGTCCTAAGTAAACATCTGGTTTAGTTGAAATTAGTTTAAGAAAATGAACATGCAAATAAGCGAGAATACAGTAGTGAAAACACACAATCACTACTTAATTTATATTATTTTCAAAAAAATACCTAAATGTAAGAAATAAACCACAAGAGAACGCAGACCTCCAAATATGTAGGGCGAACAATTGCACATGCTATTTATTCTCCAAACATGCATGCCAAATATTTGCATGCTTTAATAGTTTCGTGCTACAAGGCAAATACACACATTCACACAAACCACCACACATAACACAACATGCACACAGGAGTGTATGGTGTCAATACACGACAATACGAGTAACATGTCTATGACTTTTATTTATCTTGCGAATGTCAAAATGTATAGTTTTATATACATTTTGCATGAATGTTGATTCCAGAAGACTAGCGAGAGACATCCTTCATTATTTTCCTTAGTTCGGATGCATTGATATTTAACTTTTGCCACTTTTCACTTGCATAGCTTGATGATACTCCCCAAGGGCCCAAATAGGATATATGTTGCGATAGTTGGGATAACAAAAGAACAATGATGAGTTGGAGCACCCAACGTCTTCCTGTAATCAAAATAGATTAGTTCCCCCTACAAAAACAATACTAGCTTCTAATGAGATTGTTGAACTTACTTGTTGAGGAAATTCACCACTTTCCATTTGAATATTAATCAATCGCTTTGCAGCACGGTGCAAAGGTGTTGGATCACGGTCAGCCTGTGCATGGACAATAGTTTGCTTTATATATATATGCATATGAAAGTAACGTATAATATGAATTGTCTCTCATAAGCGACAAAAATCAAACCTGCTCAGCATCAATTAGTGCTAGCATAGCCCAAGCCGTGTTCACAGCATGATCATGCCCATCATTAAAATTTAGATAGACCTATTTTCAGATAAAATAATAGTAAGACATGATGGAGTATTTTTCAAGGAAATATATGCAATTCCTATTCCTATTTCTTTTACTATCTTTCTAGGATATTAGAGAAACTACAACATTCATTCAATAGACTGATATAGACTAGTACGAATATGTGAATGCAATGGACTAATAATTAAAATCTTCAACGTATTGCTCTCACCTAAATTGAAATATTCATTTCAAACTCATATGTCATCATGCCAAAGATAAGAAATAGAACGAACCATCTATAAATTTTCTTGTGATACATAAAATCAGACATGGAAGAAATAAAAGCTTTGCCTTATTTTGACTTGAAAGGTAGCTCTCCCCCCATCCACCAGATGGTAGTTGCTTTGACAATAAAAAGCTACATGCTTTCCGAAGACAAGAACAATTATCGTATGTCTTTCCTGCATCCCTTAGTCCTTTAACCGCAAAGAATGTTCCGTAGGTAAAACATACACCCCATGTTCCATACCTGTTGGAGAATAGGAATATTAGATTACGCGAAGAAATCTCACTACAGGAACATGCATTAATAAAAGACTGTTGATTGATATATATTATTTTACTAACGCATAACTTTTCCATGCGTACCATGAACCATCGGGCATTTGACTATTCTCAATAAAAGTAGCAGCATTTCTAATGAATTTCTCTACATCCTTCTTCCGATATTCCGAGTATTGTTCTTTGAATAGTGTCAAAGCATGAATTGCTGAGGCGGTGCATTCAACGTACCTGCCAATTAAATTCACAGCATAAACAACTCATTTGATTGGCAACAAACACAAAACTAACATGATTTTAGGATGGGTATGTGTCTTACGGATAATCGACAATGATGTTTATGAATGTCTCCGAAGGGTTCAAAACCTGCCATGCAATAGAAATAGGATAATAAAACATAGTAATATATTTCACAAAATATAGTAATATTTGAGATAACTCACCTCCAGCCATGGATAAGTTCTTCTTGTTTCATATGATGAAAATGTACCATCTTTGTTCTACATAGAGATAACCATCCGTAAAAAAAAGGATATCTATTTTTAATAAATTATTTAGATTCATGCTAAATACATATAATTTGTTATGTTGTAAAATTGTGAATATACTATTTTATGTGTCTTCACATATGTCATGTTAAAAAATGCATGGTGCATGACTGCATACATTACATGTACAACGATATTTTGTAATAGCCCGATTGATAAGCGTGTTTTAAGTTAATAAAACATGGACCAGATTAAAAAAATTGGTCAACGATTGCATCATCTCATGCATTGCATCAAATTAGGAATAAATTAAAACTTTGAGGTGGCACCATGTGAATGTAAAAGTAACCAACGATACTTTGAGGATAATGTATTGCTGGTAATTCATTGTCCCATGTATTGTATAACATTAGGTTTATCCCTGGGATCATTCTAATAATTTATCATCTAAGGATGCATATGAACATTATCCCTCATTTCCTTTCCATCTTACACGAGTTGCATATTTGTCGACTGTTACATACACCATAGTTATAACTAAGAGTTGCTATTAATGCTCATTACAAATTGAAAGTATTTAATCCCCTCTTCCTCATATAAATAAAAATGACATCGTGATTCGCATAAATTAAATATAGGGTTCATACCATAAAGGTGAAAAGACAATCAAAGGCGTCATACAATCTTTGTCGTTCTACTGGTTGTGTAATAATCACGCCGGGAGATACTTTTTCCAATAGTAACAAGGCCTGGAGGAAACATTTCGAGTGAGATTTCGTATATGATATAAACAAGACTGTACTAGTGTATGACTCACTGCTAGCCCTTCTGCCGTACAGTCAGATACAGCCCAACCATTGTCTGCGGTTGAAAGAGTCCAAGAACCTTTTGAAGGGTGGCGGTGCCAATATCTTTGATCTCCTCGATGATCTTTAAGAACCTTTTATCAACCAGACAAAAACGTCTTACGAACGAACTTATCTATTAAGGAAGGTAGTGTTGGATTCGAACCTGTGAATTCTTAATGTACTCGTAGGCTCGGTTTAGTGTTGGTCCATATTCTTGAGCAAGATTAGTTGAGCAAATAGCTCGAACCATAAATGTTGTTTCCCAGTGGTTAGTACTATCATAAACCTGTGAGGATTTGAGAACCAATTAAATTTTTTTATTAAAATGTATTTCTTTTATGAGTAAGATTATACAATGGAAAAACTTCAAATTTAGTTCAAACACGAAAGTCACTTTGAACTGACTCTCAACATTTAAAATATAATCTGATTAAGTATTTTAGTCATACTGATCGTTCATGAACTTGAATGACATGGTGATAACAAGCTGCATAGTCGTAATGAGTATTTCTAAAAAGCATCGATCTGGACTCAAAAGATGTAAGAAGAAGAAATAACCTTACAATGTACAAGGGCCTTAATGAATATTTTATCTTATTTTAGGATAAGATTGTTCTTCTGTTGAAAAGAGCAAAATAAAAACTGTAATTATGTACATATTCCCTGTGTCATCTGTGTGTAAGTCCACTCGTGGTTTTGCAATTGAATGTTAATAAGCCCGAGCATCTTATTGGGCCACTAATGAAAATAAAACACGAGTGCACACGGTATAATTAGTTAAAACCTTTGACGTCATCCCATCTTCTGCCACCCATAGATAATCAAAAATCCTTGGAATATGTCTTTTGAATGCCTCCGAGTTTGGATCTTCTATCCAACAACAGATCATATTTAGTCCCTGAACACAATAAGCTTCTTCATTAGTCAATTAGATTTCATAATAGCAATCAGGTGTTGTTCTAACTCACCAATTGATTGAAACCTAAGCGATAGTTCAGGGTGGGTGTGAGGGTTGTCACCCCACCGGCCTGGCTCGATCCCAGGGCTTGAACGCAAGACTTCTCACTCTGAATGAGGAGTGCAACACTCGCTGGCGCGCACACACGTGTGTGTGTTCAATGGTAGGCTCGTGCCCATGCACAATGAGGCTTGGGTATTCCAAGGCCTCCACTTAGTTGTACCGCGTGGGCGTGTGTATGAGTGTGAGTAGGTTGTGTGTGTAACTCCGTCTTTACTCAAAATACCTCACCGATTGGTCTTTTTTAAAATGATAACTAATTAATGCAAAATTTGAAGAACGTTCAAAGAATAATTGATCACCTTGTTAACAGGACCAATGCAAATATACTGGCTATTTTCATCCTCGTAATGAATATGTTCCATAAGTTTTCTCAAAGCTTTCTCTCGTAAATGTGTGAATGGCCAACGGTTTAAAAGCGGTTCCGCAAACTTGTGAAGAGTTGTCCACAAAATATCTTGTACAAATGTGCGTGGATAGCGAAGATCCTCCTGCACGGGTAAGTAAAAGGATAAGTAGGAGATATAGAAATATGAATAATGTTGGATCAATTCCAATCATTCAACTTATTACATATATGTCCATCGGTCCGCAAATTTGGGGCTCCAATTTCATGTATCCCTTTATGCTGTAGTTTACAAAATATAAATAACTAATAAGCTATTTATCTTTTTTTAGGGAATAAGCTATTTTACCTAGACAACATGGAGAGTCTCTAGTATCCACGGGAAGGGACCAATAAAAAATCAGCACATGATTTATCACCAGAAAAACCAACAGATTTAGCAATATTAAAGCAGTACAGAACTCTACCACATTTGCAGTTCGTTTATATAAGACAGCTAAGGGCATCTTCGAATTGATTATGTAAGTGAATCATGTCTAAAAGAGGGAAGAGGGAAGGGAAAAGACATACCTTGCAACATGTGTTGCGAGCCTTGTTCCAGTCAATTCCATCATATGGCTCATAGTAGAGCTCTTCCCTCAAGTCCATTATAGTTTGTGTGATTGGTCCAACAAATTTCTTCCCGTAGATATAAGCCATAGGCAAGTATGTCATTCGGCAGAAGCACCAAAATTTTCCTACGCAAAGATTCAGAAATACTCTTTTATCGTGGTATGCTTTTGTCATATGTAACAAAAGATCAAGAAGGGAGCTACATTAACCACAAACTAATATCCAACATGTAAGCATAGTCAAAATTATGCACTAGCTACCAGGATGAATTGGAAGGAAATGCGGGACCAGCCACAGTTCAGGAATCACTGGGTTGATTCCAGACCAGTCGTATAGGCCAAGCAGCTACAATGAAGTTCAGACAACAAAAAGTATCTGTGAGTATTGTCTTCCCAAGAAAACAGTGCGTGGCAAGAAATATGCATTATCAAGGAAAAATATATATTTTCTCCTCTAAACAATTTGCAGAGCTCATTTTGACCTTTAAATAAAATTTGAGCTTAGTTAACCCCCTAAACTTTTTTATACTAGGTCACTTCATCCAGAGTGGTTTTAGACGGCTGTTTTAATGCCATGGACGGTGGTTTTTCTTATGAGGCACCAACGCTAACCTGATTTTGCACATGCAAGCGGCCACGTCGCGATCTTCTTCCACCCCATCTCCCCTCTCTCTCTAGTTCAGAAAAAAGGAATCAGGCAAATATGGATAACTCTGTAGCTTATTTGCTTCTACATCGCTCAAATACAACTGAAACGAATTAGGATCTTGTTGAGCATCCTTTGAGATGGATAACGGTTGGGGCGATATAGGCTCTCGCGACCGCGAGGCGCTCGTGCTTTTCCCTTGTCGGCTTCCCGAGGGGAATCGTGAGGAGGGGCCGGAGTGCTCGTCCGTCGCGGTGGCAAGGGTCCTGGGCTGGACGGTGTCTCGGAGCGGTGGGTCGGCGCCGGAGCCGCGGGCAGAGGTCCGGCGAACAGGTCTGATGGTGCACTGGACGAGTAGGGTATGTTCCTCAATCCTCACCGCTCCCGCCTCCGTTTGTCCAGGAACACGAGACCAACGGGATTGATATGGATGTAGGCCAGAACAAGGGCCCACGACGCGAAGCTATCGCTGGTCGCCACGCCTATGTTGCTGAGCCAGCTCGCCGATGAATACGAAGCCGCCGTTGTCCTCCTATTTGCTGTTCCGTACGGTGATGGAGGAGCACGGAGGGCATCAGGGTCGGTAGATGCAGTGGAGGGAAACACTGGCCAGATCTGGTCATCTCGACGCCGTTGGACCGGAGGAGAGTATGGTGCCGAGGACGAATATGGGGCGGAGTGGAAGATGTCGCCCTAGGCGGCAGTTACTCGGGACAGAGGAACCCTACCAATGGTTGGGGCTGGAGTAGAGAGACGAAGACGTGTGAGGTGGCAAACCTGAGAAAATACGAGGCAATCTGCGTCATGAAAAAGTTGTCCAAAACCATTTGAAGTGACCCGGTATAAAATGTGGGGGTTAAATGAACCTAAATTTTATTTATGAGGTAAAATAGCCGCTGTAAATAATTTAGAGAGAAATTAAACTTTTCTCCTTATTATAGACATATGTGAGAGGACATTTCAATACCGATATCCATATCTTTCCCCAGTGAGGTATAGCAGTAGCGCTTCCATGAGCTAGTATCCAAGCACGCCCTTTCTCCATTGCACCATCACCGTCGTCGGGCCTTTCACCTATTAGCCTCAGGGTGACATAGTTCAGGACAGACCCAAACATTGTGCTGGGACCCAAATTATTCATCCCCCATCCACCGTCCTCATGCTGCCATATGCATCTCATTCGTGTAGCAATCATTTAATATTATTCTTCCTGAAGATATACGTTAATATATCCCATAGCAAATGCATGGCAGTAGTAGTGAATATATCCTTACCTGATGGTTGTAAATGTACCGACGAATCTCTTTCTGATGCTCTGATGATAAGACGGTATTCAGTGTCCCGCTGACGTACAGAGCAAACAGCTAGTAGAGATGGGTGAGCGCCGTTACACATACATACAGATGTATATATCCATTTATGAGTGAAAAAGTACAGTAGACAAATAAGCATGATATACGTACCATGATTGGCATGATGAACATAATCCCAGAATAATCACCAGGCCAGTGCCCGTCATGCGCTTGTAAAGTAGAGATACGGTTCAGTGCCCGCTTAAGTGTGGTCATCACATCTTCCGCTCTGACAGGTTCGTCTTCTCCCAGTTTGACCTTGGGGAGGTTTCTCTCGAGTGGGTTCATCTTGGCGTACTACGAGAGATGATAGCATGCGAGGTGAATCATTTTCTATTTTTTTAGTTGTTGAATTAAGAAGAAAGAAACTTAATTGGTGGCTAAGCCGCTCTATATATTAGTAACAAATATTAACCAAATGACTATGGAAAGAAAACATAAATATGAAACAAAGAAACAAAGAAGAATATACATTTTAGATCTATAGATAGTTATAAAACTTTGGACTTCCTAGTTGCACATCTCAAAACGTAAAATTGTACAATTTTTTTTTATGTAACTTTAGGTTTAGCAACGACGTAGAACTAGGTCGCATACAAAAATACAAAAAATAAAACTTTTTGCAGGCATGAATCTCGGAGTAAGTATTAGACTAATTTCATAGCTAAGCTCGTCAACCGTGACTTAAGAAAATCTTAGTTGACCAATAACACGATATAGGCTAGCTGAGGGAATACTAGCATATGGTAAGCCATTGGATCTCTATTGTATGTTGAAATCTTTTATTATACCTAGGATAAAAAGAAAATGGTTTTGAGACTAATCCGATAGCTAAATTCAATTGACCGAGATTTAGAAAATCTTAGTCTACGGAGCAATAGCAACTTCGCATTAATCTATGCAGTAATAACTGTGATATTATGTTTCAGATTTATTAGTGTGTTGCTTGACTTACGTACATATGTCAAGCTATATATACCTGCATGCGCATCAAGAGATCGTCGCTACGCCTCTTCTGGAACCTATTCTTTCGGTACTCCTCCCGTGCCTCGTCGATCTCGGCGAGCTCCTCCGGCGTGCCGAGCTCAGGGTCGAACTCCCACGTCTGCCGCCCCACGAAGTTGTTGGTCGACCGCATCCACGGCCCGCCACCCGCGCCGATCTTGAGCTTCCACATGCTGGTACTGATGCCGACGGCGCCGACCAACCGGAGCACTGCAACAACAAGTGGTGGACGCTTGGAGGGCCAGAGCTAGGAAGACGAGGTAGGGGACTAGAACGACGATGATAACAAAAGCGAAGGGGCGTATGTGCGCCAGGAAGAAGTCGAGCCCGTGCATGAGTTGGGTCGACGGCTCGTGCGGGCGCCTATTTATGTTAGGTGGCTTATTATGTGCATATATAGCCCGACTCACCAGTACACGTATACTCGTTTACTAATGAGTAAACAAATATTTGGGCCTTAGCAGCCTAGCGCGGAGCGCTACGGCAGCGCGGACGTCCACGGAGGGCGGGCTCCAGTCCCGCGGAGCCTGCCGCTCGAGCGTTTTCGTGGGACACGTCACTTCTTTTCTTTCTTTCTTGGTTTTTCATGCCTGGCTCGTTTAGGACTAGTACTAAGTACTAAACATCCATTGATACTACTAGTTCATTCTTTTTCTCTTTCTTCATTATTTTTTCGATTATTTTTATCTTTTTGGCATTTTTTCTACCGTTTGCTGTATTGGATTTTTCCATCCTAGTATTTTCGTGGTTCTTTTGTCGTTTCTTCATCATCTTTTCTAATGGTTTCATCACATTTTTAATATTTCCTTCTCTATGTTTTCCCATTTTTTTATTGTTTTTATATCATTTTCTGTTGTTTCCCTCTCTAGTTTTCTCCCACTGTTTTCTTTTTCTTTTACAAGATTTTTTCTTTTTTCTACTTTTTCCCTTTTTTCTACTGTTTCTCTCTCAAGACAACTACCAAAAATACGGTAAATAAATATACAATAGATAATTGTCAAGAAATACAACGGACAACCGATAGAAAATGTATTAGATAAATATTTGATAGACAATTATCAGTAAATGCAGTAGCCAATTGATAGAAAATATAGTAGCTAATTAATAAAAAGAAGTAAAGAATCGTAAAAAATATGGTAGAGAAATATATGCAGTAGCGAATAATAAAAATATACACTAGAGAACTAAAATTATATAACATAGTTATAATATTTATCTGTATATAAAGTGACGTTACTCGCGCTGGTGCGCGTGCTGCACGTGCTGGCTCATATTCCCAGCGGTGTCGAGACTCTAGGCCAAACGTGGGGACGCCTTCTTAATTTGCATGATCTTTGCATAGTTTATAATTCTGGACCGACGAGTGCACGGATCAAGGTATTGGTTCACCGGTGCGCCGGTCCAATATATCCTGCGATTTGATCGGTTCAAGCGCGTACCGTACTATATCAAACAACCTCAGTACGAAAATAGATTGATATCCTGTAAAGTGTATTCAAAGAAGTAGATGCGTCAACACAATCATTCTAAAATGATGATCACAGTAAGATGGCTTTGTGGCCAGACATCTCCTCTTTAATATTTTCAACAATCAAAGAAGTAGATGCACCAACACAATCATTCTACAATGATGATCACGGTAAGGTTATCAATTTCATATATATTCTTATGCAATACAAAGAAATATATATACAATCAAAATTTACTACATAGGTAATGATGAAGTCATATTTGAAGAAGACACCAACGAGGATGAATACATGTTCTCTGGTCAAGATATGCTCAATACAATTTAAATATATCTGCATCATTATATTACTCCTTTACTAAATTTTTGATTGATGCTACAAATCAAACCAGAATGGGATAGAGAAGTGGAAATCGAAATCAGAGAAGACGAGGAATTTCACAACCCTGATCCGTATGATTTCGTCTACAGCAACATACCAAACAACACACACATGCTGAAAACGGTATAAAATTGCAGATTCTGCAATGCAAAAAAATTCCAGTATGAATCTAAGGGTATGCTGCAGAAAAGGACAGATAATACTAGCCAATCCAGATACACCACCTGAACTCATGAGACTTTGGACAAGCAGCGATTCTGATGCAAGACATTTTTGGAACAATATAATATTTTTCAATGGACACTTCTCATTTACTTCTCTAACTGCCACCTTGAAAGAGACACAACTGACATGCGAACAACTGGTATTTACACCTTTCGAGCTCATGGTCAGATCTATCACAATATACACTCATTTGCTAATAGTCGCTCAGATCCAAAGCATCTGGAACTATACTTCTATGACGATGATCCAAGCTTAGAGCATCGGTACCGCCGTTGCCGCGAGGAAATGTACGAGCAAGACAAGCACGTAGTTGGCATAATAACCGACATTCTACGCGACAACCCATACTCTAAACAGTTTAGGAGTTTGGGACAAGCCCAAAACCTTGAGGACTACAGACTCATCTTGAACCTTGACCAAAGATTGGACTAGAGAACATACAATGCACCAATCACTTCGGAGGTAGCTGCAGTGTGGGTCGAAGGAAATGAAAGAAGAAATACTTATGACAAGAATGTAATACTACATGGGAACAACAACGAAATACAGGGCATTTGATCATATTACGGGTGCTATGATCCGTTGTCGTATCCTCTATTCTTTCCAAGAGCTGAACTGGGTTGGCATTCAAAAATCCCAAAGGCCGATACACAAGAGGAAGGTGTGACAAAGGCTGGTGCTGATAATAACAATAATGACGATGACCCAGGTAAATATTTCATATATTATTGTCTTCAAAATTCAATTTTGATATATGGTACACTCCTACATACGCAACTAACTTTTTATGTTGCAATATTTGCACAGATTCAATCAACGGGCTGTGGGTAACCATGAGAGAATACTACTGTTATAAATTCCATACACGACCAAACATATTCAACCCAATATTGCACGGCGGACGGCTTTTCCAGCAGTTTGCTGTAGATACATACATCAAGATTGAAAGCTCCAGACTGGATTACATGTGGCATCATCAAAAAGAAATAAGGGCAGATCTATACCAAGGCCTTCTGGACAGCATTCAAGCTGGAGAACAAAAGGGAAATGCAGTCGAAAAACGGACAGTTCTTGCCTCATCACTTATTGGAGGGCCACGAGATAAACTTCGCCGGTATCTAGATGCTATGGCTTTAGTTAGAAAATATGGAAAGCCAGACGTATTCCTCACAATGACCTGCAACCCCAACTGGGAAGAGATCAAACATGAACTAGAGTTTGGACAAACACCACAAGATCGCCCAGATATCGTCGTTCGTGTTTTCAGGGTGAAGCTAGAAGAAATGAAGAAGCAACTATTTGAGAAGAACATTCTTGAAAAGGTTAAGGCATATACCTATGTTGTAGAGTTCCAAAAGAGGGGACTATCCCATGCTCACTTTTTGCTGATCATGACTGGAAAATACAAGTACACATGTCCAGAACAATATGACAGAATCATCTCCGCCGAGCTCCCTAACAAGCACAAGTACCCTGAGCTATACAAAATGGTAATCAAACATATGATGCATGGTCCTTGCGGTGCACTGAATAAATATTGTCCATGCACAAAGAATCGTCCGTCATGCAAGAACAATTATCCAAGGCCATTTAACAAAATTACAATTCAAGGCAAGGACTCCTACCCACTATATAGGAGACGCAATGACGGCCGGACTGAAATAGTCCAAAATTGCAAACTAGATAACAGGTGGGTTGTTCCTTACAACCCCTATCTGTTGAGGATATTCAACTGCCACATAAATGTTGAGATATGCTCAAGCATTAAAGCCGTTAAGTACTTGTTCAAGTACATCTACAAGGGACATGACCGAGCATCTGTATCTATAACTGATAAAGTAAATGAAGTCGAAATCGACGAGATTCAATAGTACAGAGACGCACGGTGGGTGACACCTCCAGAAGCACTGTGGAGAATATATGGCTTCGAACTAAGCAAAATACACCTAGCAGTCTTGCAACTACAGCTACATCTCCCAAATATGCACATGGTTTCATATAATGGAAAAGAAAAAATAAATAATGTTATCGGTCGTGGTGGCACAGAAAGGTCAATGTTGACAGCATACTTTGAAGCAAACAGCTTACATGAGAAAGCACGAGGTATGCTATACAGGGACTTTCCAGAATATTATACTTGGCAAAGACAAGGGAAGTTTTGGCAGGAGAGGAAACGAGCCGCTACGTTCCCGGTTGGCAGGATCGTCTCAGCACACTCGGCTGAAGGAGAACGATACTATCTTCGAGTTCTCCTAAACCACGTGACAGGCGCCACCAGCTACGAAGACCTAAGAACAGTTGATGGACAAGTAATGCCAACCTTCCGTGAAGCTGCAGAAAAAAGTGGGCTAATTGAGGCAGACAACACACTAGATGACTGCATGACAGAAGCGGAGTTGTTTCGAATGCCATCATCGCTACGAAGGCTATTCGCGACAATCCTGGTGTTTTGTGAGCCCAGCGACGTCCGTAGCCTCTGGAACAATCACCTCGAGGCAATGTCAGAAGACTATAGCAGAAACTACAAATGCAAGCACACGGTCCAACAAATGGTACTGAAAAATATCAGGGACATGTTGCACTCAATGGGAAAAGACATACAGTCATTTCCTCTGCCAGAGATCGACAAACAGCATGACACGATAGACGACGTACCTAGGGAGATCATCGAGGAGACCTCGATTGAGGTGGACCCCGAGGATGCATCTTTGCATAAGAACCTAAACAATGAGCAGAGGAAGGCCTACGAGGAAATCTTAGCCACGATTGACCGCCACAGAGGAGGTATATTCTTTGTCGATGGACCGGGAGGCACGGGAAAAACATTTCTTTACAGGGCGCTCTTGGCCACAATACGCGGACAAGGCAAGATTGCTGTGGCGACGGCCACTTCCGGTGTTGCTGCTTCCATAATGCCTGGAGGGAGGACCGCGCACTCGAGGTTCAAGATTCCACTAAGAATAGACGATGGAGCTATTTGTGGATTCACAAAACAAAGTGGGACAGCCAAGCTACTCCAAGCAGCATCACTAATAATCTGGGACGAAGCATCTATGACTAAGAGGCAGGCAGTTGAGGCGCTAGACAAAAGCATGCGGGTAATGGACAGACCAGATCTTCCATTCGGTGGAAAAACGGTCGTATTTGGAGGAGATTTTAGGCAAGTGCTCCCTGTTGTCCGAAAGGGTACAAGAGCCCAGAGAGTAGATGCGTCACTACGCAGGTCCGAGCTCTGGAATTGCATGCGTCAATTAAAGCTTGTGCGCAACATGAGGGCTCAAAACGACCCGTGGTTCAGAATACCTACTACACATTGGAAACGGAACCGAGGAGACAAATGAGAACGGTGAAATACTTCTACCTACAAGTATATATGTGCCAAATAAAGCGGATGATAATGGCCTGGATAGACTTATCGACAATATCTACCAAACGGACAATGCTTTCCTAAAAGATCCAAAATACATCACGTCAAGAGCAATTTTATCCACAAGGAACGACTGCGTAGACAGAATCAACCTAAAAATGATTGATCGCTTCCAAGGGGAGGAGATGGTGTACCACAGCTTCGATTCTGTAGAAGACGAACCACATAACTACTATCCACCAGAATTCCTAAACACCCTTACCCCAAACAGACTGCCTCCACATATGCTAAAGCTCAAAATTAATTGTCCAATCATACTACTCAGGAACATCGACCCCGCTAATGGCCTCTGCAACGGCACAAGGTTGGTCGTACGTGGATTTTAGAAAAATGCAATTGATGCAGAGATTGTGGTAGGACAGCACTCTGGAATGTGAGTTTTCTTGCCTCGAATACCATTATGCCCCTCTGACGACGACATGTTCCCGTTCAGTTTCAAGAGGAAATAATTTCCAGTCAGGCTCAGCTTCGCAATGACAATAAACAAATCACAAGGTCAGACAATACCAAATGTCGGCGTCTACCTGCCTGAACCAGTTTTCTCACATGGTCAACTATATGTCGCGCTTTCTAGAGCGACCACGACATCGAGCATAAATGTACTAATAGGTACACATGATGAGGAGCAGAAGAAGAAGAAGAATAAGATCAGTACAAGCGAGACATACACGAAGGCGGAGAAGAATAAGAATAAGAAGATCAGTACAAGCGAGACATACACAAAGGATATTATCTACACAGAAGTCCTCACCAAATAGGTGATGCAACCTTTGAATTTTTTGTGGCATAATGCAACTATGTTTCCACACCCTTTTCTGAATATCTCAATGCTAAACCATGTATGTTTTGTGCAATATTAGAACAGGTATGTCATTCTTTTTAGTGCTGTTGCTCAGTGCATGGTACCACCAACTGCCAACTGTATCTTGTGCGGATTGTGGAGATTGAATAAATGCTGATGTTTCACTGACCGGCGTCCTTCAGAGTTTCACTTTCTACTTGGTAGGTTCATTTACGACCAACTTAAGCATCTATATCTCATCTTGCATTGCTCATTTTCTCCCGGTGCAACGCACGGGCACATTTACTAGTTTCCATAAAAGATATAACTTTAATTATCAGATAAAAATAGCATCATGAGATTATTATGGATATATCAATACAAGAGTAACGGTCAAAACTACGTATTAGAGACTACGTCCTTATCTAAAGCATTACTCCCTCCGTCTATAAATGTAAGGCGTGCACGGAATTTAAGATCTAACTTTGACCAACGATTAAACCAATACTATTGACTTATATGACATAATAGTGGTACCATTGGATTCATATTCAAACGTATTTTCAAATAGTATCTTTTGTATTATATTCTTCAGTATTATTGGCTTAATTGTTGGTCAAAGTTGGATCTTAAATTCCGTGCATGCCTTACATTTGTGGACAGAGGAAGTACCTATTTACAGGCAGAGAGTAATAATTTTTCAAAAGTATTTAGTTTATTTTCTATTCCTATATTTTCTACATCCTATGTTGTGAGTATATTAATTTGATTTCTCTAATATATTTTTTATTCCCACGTTCCAAACACTAACCGTAAATTTTATGCGTTTTCCAATCCTATTTACACCTGTATTTCTTTTATATTCCTACATTTTCTTGTATTCCTGTGTTCAAAAAAGGCGTTGTGACTCTGGTCATCGTCGGCCACGATTTCTTCTATGAACGTCACGGTTGCAATCGCAGTCGTGATTTACTCCTGTTGTATAAGCGTATCTACATCTTATGAACGTCGTGCCCTACATGGAACTGAAAAAAAAACAGTACATGGATAGAAAAGCAACGGTTGAAAAAGTAGTACAAGCTTACACGTAGAGGCGTACAGATATACCATAAGAAACACAATACGAATAACCATATAAAAATGCAGTACAAGGATATTACAAACAACACAATACAAGAATACTAGAGTTAACACAATACATTATTAGATATAACACAATATAGGTCTATATCGATGACTATGTGGTTGGATAGTAAATTTGGGACACCCCGGATTGAGTACTGAGTCACCCGAATGTGCGTGAGGGGTGAGCGGGTGTGAGGATCCGGACTTAACTTCCAGATCCTCCCTGTGTATCTCCTCATCAGTCCAGGATCAAGCTGATGAACACAGGCGAATTGATATCACTGCACACATCACGAAACATTTTAGAAACATAAACAATTGAGTTATAGCAGCGATATGACTAAATAAAGTAACTAGGACTTATGTATCTTATCATTCAGAAACACATCAGAAAATAAAGCGTAGATGTCTCCATCTCAACCACAGGCAGTCGACGGAGGCCACGTGACCTAAACCTCAGCATTGACGTAGAAGATTGCTCATAGTCTTCATCGTCCTCATAGATATCTGAACACGTCCAACAAACAACATGCTCGATGAGTACTTCATGTACTCAGCAAGCCACCTGGCGGCAGATGGTCATACTATACTACATGCAAGGCTTCAAGGAAGGCTCTATGGTTTATTTGCGTAAAGCAACTTTTAGTTGAATTACTATAATAGATTTGAAGGCAGCATTTTGATATAAATCAGTTTTAATATCAAGGGTGTTTCTCATAAATGTGAGGGTCCACGACCAACACATGCGAGTAAGGCATCCAGCCTGAACTCATCCATAGGTTCCAACCACCTTTTCACATTTTCAGAACTGGGGTAGAGGGAATTAGCAAGGGGGAGAAGGACATATCCTTTTCATCAAGAATGAGTCTTGTGTCATCCGTGACCGTGGATACGGCTAATCGATTAGTTTTATTACTCTGCAGAGTTTGTACACTTTACCCACATGACACGATCATCCCCTATGCCAAGCTGCGCAGGCTTGTACACACGCCAATCGGTGTGTCGGCAAGGTGACCGTGACGAGGTCTTTTAGCTAGATCTCCCTAAGGTGTGACATGCTCACCGGGTCTGGCCCGGAGTTGAGAATACATCCCCACACTCTGATCCCCCATCTGTGCCGAGGGCCCTCGTAACTACGTCCACCCCTTCTGCGGTACGGCAATATCGGCACCAAAGGCTGACTAACCTACTTGACCAAGTCAGTGCCCATATAGCATGTGGTTGTACTGTTGTCACAATTCTCCAACTTCAAGACTTCGGCCTTAAGCGATACGGACGACCAATGGTTCCTTTAAACCAGCCTTTTGCGGGTAGGACAACCATATGCTCCTTCAACATTGATTCAGCTGTCGCCCGTAGCATTTTAGATGATAAGTTTCACCCAGGGTAAAATTTGAAAGAATAGAGAGAGAGAAAACAACGGGCATCCGGCCCTAGCTCAGCGAGCTCAACAACAAGTTTCAATACCAAGGATCATCGATCCAAAGATCATTCCTCCGAAGAGGCAAATCAAAACGTCCTAAGGATATATTTAAGCATGGCTAAGCATTTCTTTACTCTATTCAGAAATAATAACATATTAATCTACTTAGGGTATCAAGTAAACGGCGACAAGCGGAAAGGTAATGGTGTTTCAATCGACACGTTAGCTACTAGAATAAAACAACATGCATGTTTATAAACAATAAAATATAATGACTTTAAAAATATAGGATCAACATGATCAAGAAGAGGGGGCATGCCTTCATTGACGAGTTGGTCTTTTCTACAGGAACTTGCCCTTACCCAACTTCGCTACTTCCTATTCGTCGCAACAGCAATAAAGTGCAAGGCAAATAAATATAAATCTAAATTAAATATCAAATGGAAATACCAGAAGAATAGGGCTAGCAAGGTTGGATAGGTGTCAAAGGACAAAAGTGAAAGGATAGGATTGTCGAAAGACAACTAGGAAGGTGTGAGATTATATATCTCAACCAGATAGAGTACATGTACTCAAAAGATGGTCTTCCGGATCAGATCATTCTGGAAAAAGGATAGATTTATGAAGGATAGAATTTGCATGTCAAATGATTCAAGTTAATCCACATGCGAGATAGGGATAGATGTGTAACTGGGAACATGATATGGTTGATGACAACAATAGCACAACCATATGATTAAACATGGAAACCCTACATACTAGTAAAATAAGCATAAACTATCGTACTAATACACAAACAAGGTTCTGGCATGCACGTCGGTTAGAAATGATAATAGACGACATGACAATCTATATGAACTATCATGCAACATAGAATTAGACATCATGTAATAAATTAGATAGACTAGGCATAAAATAAAGACTAGTCATGGCGTAGCATAAGATAATATAGAGACAATTGCTTATTTGCCATTGACAAGCACGGCAATTGCTCATTTGCCATCGAACAACCCAATGTTGCTCTTATACCACTTACAAGTTCGTTCCGTTGCCAATCTGCCATCAGCTGTTAAGTAGGCGTTAACTTCTTCTAGCAAAAGACGATTTTGCCCTCAATGGCAAATAAGCAACACTTTGCACAATACCATACGTTATTTCATTCACAAATAAATTGGACATCTTGCTTGTAATTTCAGCATGTAACAGTTTTCAGCATGGCAATTATTTCACGAGAAAATTGCCATTGAGGGCAAAATCGTCTTTTGCTAGAAGAAGTTAACGCCTACTTAACAGCTGATGGCAAATTGGCAACGGAACGAACTTGTAAGCGGTATAAGAGCAACATTGGTTTGTTCGATGGCAAATGAGCAATTGCCGTGCTTGTCAATGGCAAATAAGCAATTTTTTCGATAATATATGATCATACAGCTACAATCTAATAACAATCATTAATAATACAAACGGTGATTAAACTATATGACCAAATAACAACTAGCATCTACATCACATGCATCATACATATATGCAATCTATGACATAACATTAACTCTACTCATGCTATTGTGTGTATACAATGCAGCAATCAACCTACACATACTACATATACAATAACAGTATTTTAGTAAAGAATGATTATTAGCAACATATATGCATATATTATAATCGATACCTAAAGGTTAACCATGTATGTGTGAGTATACACCACCTTATGGAAGTGTAACATAAGATATCAAGCTATGCATACTAGTACATACATATTATATGTCCATCAACTATCATACGATATGATTAAATAATAATAATTCAGTAAGGGATTATTATTCCAACATGTAGATTGTCAACAATATTAAGTCCAATTATATATATACGTACATATAACTATATGTAACTACATGATTACGCAACATCAAATCATGATGAACATGTACAACTTAGCTGTGTTTAAATAAATAATTAAAATATAAACAAGAGTAGAATAATGTGCTAAACCAATTCACAGCAAACTATTATCCAAAACATAGGATGGGCTATGTATATATATGCATAACTTTATAAACACGGTGACGTGGCAATCCTAACATGCTTAGTAAACATTCATCACGTGTGGTTAAAGATATTAACATGCTAATGAGCAATCATGTGCCACATGCAATAACAATCCGACGTGTGCTAATAGGCATACATTATACAAGGATTAACTAACATGGAGTAGGTCATATTAATATAAGTTTAGCAAAGATTATGCTTATAGTATTATAGGTTATTTGCAATGTTAAATTTTGTTATACCTATGCTTCACACACTATATGTGTGCATGCATATGATCATGCAATATGAACCTCATTAGACAAGAACAACTTTATTCATGATACAAATAAAATTAAACTAACATGTCGAACCAACTCATGTCTAATGGCTATTAAAATAGAACTATTTGCATATATGCATATTATATTCAATTATATAAACATGCAACATGTTGCTATATGAACATGGATATACCTATTAATTAACTAAACATAATTGATCAACATGATGGAAACTCTTAAGCATGAACATCATATAAATGGAAAGAAAAAAATATAAAACAATCATACATGTAACTATATGAAACTAAAGGCTAACATAACATGTTACTTAATTTAGTAATCAAACAATAATGAAAACATTAGAGATGAACATATGGTGATGTGGGTGATTTTGGATAGAGATTAATGGTGGAAAAGAATGGCATAATGTGCCACAAGATGATACGAGATTAACTATATGGGTGGTGGCGACATTCGCAATACGGAACGATCGGAATTGGACATAGATCAGTTCTGGACAAACCAGAGGATTTTTGATGCTGCACGATGCTCACTCAACAAAATCACAATCTGCCAATTGGGTTAGAAACTAGATACACAGAGGTACAATCCTACCAAAGGGTTTTGGAGAATTCTTAACGAGTCAACAGGAAAAGATCAGACAAGTTGGACGTTCTGCAGATTGAATCTGGACGTCCGCGGATAGCATGTCGGAGATGGATCAATTCCCGACAAACCGCTACATGGATGAAGGTGAAAATTTATAGAGATGTTCATAGATATCTAAGGCACAACTTCACCGAAGGGATTCTTGAAAGACTCACCGGATCAATGGGGAAAGAGGTGATAATGCCGCTGTACCGTTCGCACAGTCAAATCTACACACGAATAGTAGCACGAAGAGACTTGATTTCCTGGAGATTGGACCATTGGGTTGCCTCTAAATTTTGTGGAGACAATCTTGACAATATTTTCCAAGATTTCACCGAATGGATCTTGAAACGGAGGTCCGAGCCGATGAGTGCATCGTTCCAATCTAGATGCATGTGCAGAAAATCTGGGTGTAAACAGGACGTTAGTATTTGGAGATTTCCCAATGATTTCACCATTGGATCATCACCAAATGTTGCAGAGAGGTAGAGGGAAAGGTATACACAATCTCACCAAAGGGAGTTTCCAAAAGATATCTGAGGCGACAGGAATTGGGAAAATACTAAGACGATATGTGCTGTTCAGAAACTGCACGAGAGACAAAAAGGGGGTGGTGGCTGTTTGGAGGGTGTGGGGGCTAGGGTTTCGTGGGAAAAGAGTGTGGGAGAGTGGGGAAGAGGTGGAGGGGTGTGGGGGTATTTATAGGAGGGTGAGGAAAATATATTTGGCTCCAATTCCGAATGGAAAAGGGTAGCGGCGCATTTTGCGTTATGCAGCACTGGCCGGGGTGGCTACCCAATGGAGGGATGAGGTGGCGGGGCGCCGAGTGGAGATGGGCCGGGACGGCGTGGCCAAAGAGAGAAGGAGAAGACCAAAATAATAATAATAAAAACAACCAAGCTTGATTAAATACCAAACGAACTCTGAAAGTTCTGAGAAAACTCCAGGAGACATATTTCAAATTGAAAAGCCAATCCAATTCAAGTTGGATTAATTTAAATTAACTCTAGTCTAATTTATGAAATTCCAATTAAGCTTTAATTAATGTGAGAATAAACAACAAAATTTTCTAGCTCTGACTTTTGATAAAAAGATTTTGAAAAGCTCTGAAAATCAGGATGTTACAGCAGGTTGTGCACAGACCATCAATGACACTTAGCGATATTCTTGACAGATAGCTAATGTTGTGTTTGTTTTATTCTATACCCAAATGAATGGTGTTCTTCTACTTATACGCCAGGAGAGGATACAAGATGTAGTTACAACTCTGTCTCTAGTCAATTTGCGGTTTTACCCTCCATCTCTTCATATGATTGAGGGCTACTCTAGCATCTCGGCCTACCCTTACAAGTATATGCCTTTGCATCTATGGACATCCTGTTTAGTTCTCCATACGCAGGTCCTCCCGCCTTTCGTCTTCGTCTCGGACCTCCGTCACCCTGGATCTCCTATCAGGGGTGACCATCTTCGATTGTTCTTGCTTCGGACCTCCATCACCGCAGACCTTCTATCGGGGGTGACTGTCTTCGCGTGTTCTCGCTTGGGACCCCCGTCACTCCGGACCTCCTACCAGGAGTGACCGTCTTCATGTGTTCACACTCTGGACCTCCATCACCCCGGACTTCCTATCAGGGGTGACCATCTTTGCGTGTTCTTGCTCTGGAACTTTGTCACCCTAGACCTCCTGCTTGGGGTGAGCATCTTCGCGTGTTCTTCCTTCGGACCAACTACTAGGGGGGTGACCATCTTCGTGTGTTAGTGATTGCATCGATTCAGGATAGCGTGGTAGCCCTCCACAATAGTAGCCCCTTGACCGTGCGGGCGGTCGAGAAGTGCCTGGCCAGGCTAATGTTTCACCCCCAAGAGGGGGTTGATGCGTGGTCTAAATCGACGAAACCTTAGGAAGCGAGCTGCTTCCCTTTCCTTTTCCTCTATCTCATTGTTCTTTTCTCTTTTTTGGGCATAGGGTTTCAGGGTAGGGCTTTAAAAGCCACCTCGCTCCTCCACTACTTGCTTTTCCTTCGCTGCCACTTACCGCTCCCATCCTTCGCCACATGCTTGAAGTTACTGCTATCGTCTGGAATTCCACGCCGCAGAGCTTGCTGTAGCCACCATGCTGTCCGGAGTTCCTCATCCTGGAGCTCGCTGCCGCGCCATCTAGGGTCCCACGCTCTCAGCGCTACACGCTGCATCCCTAGAGTTCACCATAGCCCTGGCGCCGTTCGGAGTCCCGTGCTCCCGGAGCTCCGTGCTAAGCCCCAGACTTCTGTGCCGCCTAGGGTACCACACTGTCCAAAGAATACCGCCTTGATTGGAGTAAACCATAGCCGCCGTGCCTTCCCGCTGCTTTGCAGCGTTGGCTAGGGCTCGCCGTAGTCACTGGAGTCCTACTCCGTGATGTGCCCCTAGAGACCCGCCGCTACATTGTGCCGGAGTCCCGTGCCACCCAGGGTACTGCATCGTTTGGGGTACGCCGCATTGTATGACTACGCCACAGTCGCTGGGATGGAATCCCGCTGCAGCCGCTGGGCCTTCCCGCTGCTCTGTGGCCCCGAGTCCCGTTGCTTCATAGCACGCCTCAAGAGCCCACCGCTCGGGACATCTAGAGTTTCGTGCTATTCGGGGTACGCTGTCCCGCCTGGAGCGTGCCGCCCTTCCCAGACTTCTGTGGCCTCGGGGTTCCACGCTATCCCGAGTTTGGGGTAGTTGGAGTCTGTCATCGAGGCTACGGATCCGGGGACTGCCATTGCGACATGCAAGGTTCGCCACCTACACGCGTGCACATCTAGAGTTCAGCACAGACCCACGCGTCCGGAGCCCGCTTCCGGCTTGTGTTCCCCGGTGTGGTCCTGCTAAAGAAGTGGGGCCTCCTTCTCCATTCACGCGCTATCGTATACACACACTAGTGGGAATCCATCCAGACAGAGCTGGACCTTGGGTCTACGCCGCTTCTTCGCCTGCACTTTCTGAGGTGCAGGCTTGCTTTTTCCAAAATCCACTCTTGGATGACAGGCTTGCTTACAGCTGCAAAGATGTCACGCTGTGTGACAAGGTTCGGCCATGTTTTCCATCCCGTGATTGCTCCATGGTATGTCGCAAAGCTCTCTTTAGTTTAATTTCTACGTTGCTCGTTCGATGCTGCTGACATGGGTCTTGTCATGTTGTCATTCCTAGGCTTCGACGGTGTCCTCCATCGCCTTGCTCAACTGGAAGAATGACCGCTAGGACAATCTCTCTCACTACCTTGGCCACTCGACCATCATGAGAGAGATGTTGATGATCTGATCACACAGGGGCGCATCCCGCCCGACGGGGGTCTACACGAGGCTGAGACGCCTTCGTCAGACAAGACTGTTGCCAAGCCTGGCGAGGGGTAGATAGTTGTGTTTGCCAATTAGTTTTACTGTCGGATTGTGCTTTCGTGCCAGCAGCTTCCTCAATGAGGTTGTAGGATCTCAGGGTGCCGAACTAGAGGGGATGAATAGGAGGCTTTTGAAAACTTAAACAGATATGGGGTTTTCTGCGATTAATAGGTCAGTCCGAGTGGAGATAGAGCAATGGCTGTAATACAGGTAGCTAAGATAGTTGCCAACAACAACTATAGTACAGGTAAGCAACATAGGCAGGCAAAACAGATAACAAGAATAACTACCTAGCTATGACACAGGTAACTGACACAAGTAGAAATAGAACAGGCAAATACACAAGTAAGCTAGGTGCTCAGCTATGACACAGAGGGTAATACATGTAGACAATAAATGTAACACAACTGGCTACCACAGGCAGTTCAAATCCTAACACAGGTGAACAAGATAGTAGCAAAGTAAAGCAATCACACGGTGCAGGAAAGTAAACAGAGACAAGGGAATTTTCACCGAAATTCCCACTCTTTGCAGAATGGTACGTCTCCGTTGGGAAAGCTGCTCTGAGGATCCAGCCGGCACCGAAACGTTCTCTTTCCCAGAGTACTTGTTGTAGGCGCCCATTCTACTCGTGGGTAGTCCTTTCGCTCTGCAGCAAGCAGACTCCGATCGCCTTCACAAACGTCTGGGTCAGCTCACATGAGTTTGAGTAATCCCAGCGACTCCTACACCTGTCTAGGAGCAGACGCTCCAAGAGTAACAAGATCTTCTCTCTAATCTCTTGGAGGAACCAATGCCTTGAAGCTCTCAAACTCAACTCACTCTTTCCCTCACAGTTAAGCCCTCTCCCACTCAGATGCTCTCTCTAGCTCACGGAGACAACGTTGGAGTGTAAGTTTGGCAAAGGTTGAGGCAACTACCTCCCCAGGCCCTCTATTTATAGAGGCTCCTAGAATCTAACCGTTACACTTGTGCCATGTCAGATGAGTCGTCCCACCTGTATCAATTACCTGTGGTACAGACGAACCATCAGGAACGGTAACCTGTCAGACTGCCGAGTCCCTAGCTGTAGCACAAACGCTTAACACAGTTGGAGATCCTGCTGTACTACAGAGACCAACTAGTCCCTTAGTATAGACTCTTGGGTGTGACTGCCTGTTCTATAGCGGGTAATACAGACAATCTTTGGCTTTGGGAAACCAGTGTAACAATGCAACTAGCACAATCTCAGTCCTGCTGATGTATCAGTCCTAGGACTTCACCACAGACCAAACAGGACCGTTTCTACAGGGCAACTAAACTCAAGGCATCAATGCCACTGTTCAACACTCAAGAGCTTAGGCATTAGCTCCTTCAATCAACCTTTGATCGATCCCCCCTTGATAGTACATGTTTCCTTACGACTCAAGAAACTAGCAAATACTAGTCTTCAGGCCTATAGGCTGCAGTCATGGTTCTTGAACGCATCCAAGCCACCTTCACTTCATGTACAAGTCCCTCTATACCAGAAGCTTCCTCGCACCTGCAGTCACAGTCCTGGGATGCACCCATGCCAACCTTCACCTTCCTGCAAGTCCCTCTATAGCAACAGCTTCTTCGTAGCAGTATTACAACCAACTAGCACAACCACCTCTTGATCGCCAGGCTACTCCCTTACTCTTTTTAGGGGCAACCGATCTTGGTTGAGACCTTCTCTAGAAACCTAACTTCCTGTTCACACTCAATAAAACTGTTAGATTCCCAGTTGAGTTGCCATTAATCGTCAAAACCATACCTTGGGGCCTAGATGCACTTTCAGAGGTGCTGGCATAAATCGGCCTCAAGATCTTCGAACTTCACCCTAATGCCTTTGTAAAAGTCCACCTAGCCCTTGTGTGGTTTAGTATGGATTGAGAGTTAATCTAACCTAGGTGTGGTCTTGGTGATTAATGATAAACGGGTTTGTGGACTAACCATTTTCCTTGAGTGTTGGAACGTGTATTGGTTAGGTACCACTTTGTAGGGTTACATCAAGAGGATGAACCTACAAGCCCGTGAAGCCCAATATCAATAATGCATGTGGTGATTGGGAGATGAATTCATGTGTTGAAGTCCATCAAATCATGTGAAGCATCAAGTGATCAAGAAGTAAATTTCAAGGATCAAGATATGGGTTCAAGGTGCGAACCGCATTGGATCAAGATGAAGTTATAGCGTAAAGAGTGAAATTGACAAAGATGGTCAAGAGTGGGCTCATGTATTGAGCCATGGTGATCAAGATATGAAGCTAGGAGTTTAAGAAGAACACTAGTGGTGGCTTCATGTGATAAAGTGACGATAAACAATTGTGTATTGCATTATATGAACTAACCCTATATGCTATGTGCTATGTGTATGTTGAGGATTAGGTACCACTCATGGGCAAGCATCGAGAGGTTGATCATTTGAGCCCATGAGAGGACGACATCATAAGTTGATGGTCATCATGGCAAGCTTAAGATTGGTATCATGCAAAGACATATGCTTGAGGCTTGCGGGTCCATCAGTGAAGATGATTTGGAGAGAAAAACTTCCCATAAGGATTATGAGGGAGCTATATGAAGAAGACTTCATAAGGTGACGATGATCAAGGCGATTCCGCTTGGAGCAAGGAAGATGGACATCATCGAGCTCAAGTGGAATATGCAAGGCAAAGGTATGCCTAGACTAGGTTTTTCTAGTTTGACCGGTCTCAAGGAGTTTGAAGAGAGATCGGATTATAGGTTAGATAGCCATACTACAAAGAGGGGCTATCGGATGATTAGCTTGTTCACGTCGTGTGTCCAGTGCTCAAGTCTTTGCATATGTTGCATATCATCGTGTTTCCTTTCTGGTGGAGGTGCTAGAACTCGTGTTCTAGTGTGTTCGGAGGTTCCGAGGTGCGAGTGCTCCGAGGCTTCGGACGTAGTTCGGTGTTGCATGTGTTGTTCCTAGACTTGGTGTCTAGGTGTGTGCGATCCAACCGACCTAAGTGGTTTGGTTGATCGGCTAGGTTCGTGGATTCCTGGAGGTCCATTTCCGAAGTATATGACCTAAGGCAAGCCCCCAAAGTGTTCCGGGTTGAATCAAGGTGTTCCGGGTTTGTTCGGAAGTGATCCGGGCTCTTCGAGTGCTCTGTGGGAGTTGCTGTCCTCGAAAATCCGAACCCTCCGGGCTAGGTTCCGGGCCAGGGTCCGGATGAGGGTCCGGGTTGTACAGAAGATTTCCTGAGTGTCACTCGGAGGGTCTGAGTGAGGGTCCGGATCTGTACTGGACAACCCGGACCTCAACCCGGAGGGTCCGGGTCAAGGGTCCGAATTTTCCAACGGTCACTTTTCTAACCGTTGGTGTGTACCCGGAGGGTCCGGGTCAAATCTGGACAGTCCGGATTTGCCCAGATTCCTCTCCAACGGCTAGTTTTCAAGGTTGGCTATATATAGTCTCCACCTTGGGTTAGCTTGGAAGATGAGTTGCTACCTCCATACTTCATTTGTGAGCATCTCTAGTGCTCTCCTCCCTCTCCAAAGCCTCAAGTGCATGTATTGCCATTTGTGAGGAGTGAGAGAAACCGTTGTGCATAAGTTGCACAAGGTGTGTGCATAAGTTGCATTGTTGAGCACTCAGCATCGATTGTGTTCGAGCAAGAGTCCGAGAGTGTATTACTCTTGGAGGCCACCGACTCCTAGAAAACTTGGTGGTTGTGGCTCGGTGATCTCCTCAGGAAGCTTGTGAGGAAGCCCGGGAGATTGTGAAGTGGTTGTGGAGCTCACCATCTCCAGGAGTGGAGGAAAGAGCTGACCATAGTGATCGGGGAGACTCCGGAGAGTCCTCGAGAGGAAGTGGCTTGAGAGAGAGCTCATCTTTGATCAAGTGCGATCGGGTCCTCAAACGGAGATGTAGGATATCGGTGGATATCCAAACTCCGGGTCATACATCATTTATCTCTTGTCTCCTTTACTTATCGCATTTCATACTCGCAATACATTACCTGTATATCTCCTATAGAAGTTGAATTACTTGCTTGTCACCCTGGGATTGCAAACTTCGATATATTAACATAGGGTGGTTATGCTCATATGAAAAACTAGCATATTAGGATTTGAGCTTGTGAAAATCCAATTAGTATAATTCCGCATTAGGATTAAACTAAATCCGTAAGTGAATTTAAAAAGCCTATTGACCCCCCTCTAGGCGACATCTTAGTCATTAAGGTCCTTTCACTTTGTGAAGCTCTCGTCATTTGAGTAGGTGCTCCAAACCATGTAGCAGAAGGGCATTGTGATATCCTTCACGTTTTTCTTCGAGCCACACGTGTTCCTTTTGCTGATTGGTGACAACCTCTTCTTGCGGTTCGGCACCGTCAGCTTCAGGTTACCGCGTGGCAAGAGCAACCTTCACCCCCATGAAGGAGAAGTGGGAGGACTTGAAGAGTGTGTGGTTCTTCTACAGGGTCGGTGACCTAGGGTACAAGCACGCATGGTCATTCACCCCTCCTAGCTACACGTTCCCGCATTTCACCACCAGTGACGGGTGTAGACAGCAACGCTTGCCCCTATGGCTGAGGAGTTGTGCGTGTGAGACCTGGTGGAGGAGTATTCCGCACTTGACATTGCCCTGCTTGCTGTGCATTGGGAGCTGGACTTGACGTCCCTGACGGTGGGGCTGTCATGCCATCCTCTCGCTTTCATAGGGTGCCGACCAATTGAAGGTACGTTCCGTTCTACTCGCGTTGTAATATATTTTCGTTTGCTCATGTGTTGCTCGCTGGACACTAACCCTTACTACCTTCTGTTTTTCGTATTGTGGCAAAGGGCTTGAGATGAAGGATGTGGAGGCCATCACAGTTCGTCTGTTGGGCAAGCTGCACATGGTGGAGGCTGCCTCAATCACGAGGGCCATCATAGGGGGTTGTCGCAACAGGATGTTCGAGGCCTTTGTGGCCGGTGCTAGCCTGACCGGTCCCCTTGTCTTTGATGGATTCATGTGCCAGGGCCGGAAGCAGCATCGTGAGGGGCTCGGTCCGTCCCGTCAGCGTGTGCACCGGCATTCAAGGCCGGCTGGGTCAGAGGGCGAGGCTCCGTCGGACCATGAGTCATTCTTGGCTGACTCACCTATTGACAACGACGAGTCTGAGGATGAGACAACAAGCAGGGGTGTGTCGTGTGGCGCCACAGAGGGGCTGTTGGTGCATCCATCTTAGCCACCTTCATCGGGGGATGGGACATCATCCCCACCCGGTGCTCGCTTCGTTCTGAGGTTGTCCTGGTTTGCCTCACTAGACTTCATGGGAGGGGCCTCCCCCATGGCCCCTGCTCCCGAGATGCCCATCATGTCAGGCAGCAGTGTGCCTACAAGGACAGTCGTGCTGTCTTGTCAGGAGGAGGTGGAGGCTGGCGCTACCTTCATGGTCCTGCCCTGGGTGATGGCGGAGGTGGCTGCCTTCGTGCCTGCCCCTACCGGCCCTGTTCGAGCTGTCGGTGGACTCGTCCTATTGAGTTTTGTTGACTCGGAGGTGGAGGCCAGCTTCTTCTAGGAGGCCGCTTCATGTGTTGCGATGGGGTCCTAGATGATGTTTTCGCTGAGCTTTCGTTGGGGTAAGTATGCAACGTGTCATGCTCCATATTGGTCAAGGTAGCCTGCTCATGGTTTTTCTCGTCGCTTTTCCCCTTTGTCAACATTTCACCTTCACATTTTTCTCTCATAGAGATTGCTTGCCACGGTGAAGCTGTCAGGCTGTGTTTGAGGAGAAGGAGGTCCGCCTCAGGGAGGCAGAGAGGAGGGTGAAGAAAGTAGAGGATAGCGTCTCAGAGCTCATCTAGAAGCTCACCATCTTGGAGAAGACAATGTGAGGCCTTCGGACAAATTCAGTGATGAAACAGGCTCGCGTGGCCGAGCTAACTATCCACGAGGCGGAGCATGCCACGTGCTCATGGGACGTCATCCACTTCACCCCAGTCTATTTGTCATGTTGTTCGCGAGCTCGAGGAGACATTGGGCTCTCATCCAGAGCCATTCACCATCAACCTTGTTGGAGATGAGGTGCTCGAGAGGTTGGCCTAGGTTGCATGCATGCCGTTCGCGACACTACCCTGCTCATTTGCCAGGTTGGTTTAGTTTATGGGTTTCCTTCACATGCCTTTATTTTTTTAACTTGTTTGCTATGACTGCCTTCTCTCTTCCTTCCCAGGCTTGCACCTAGGTGGCTGCAGAGATTTCAATCTCTTGCCTGCACCTGACTAGGTGCAACACTAGAGGTGCCTTATCGGGAGAGATTTATGTTCCTGTGAGCGACGAAGAGATCGAGGACAACTTCGAGGCCTTCATATCGTGGGTGTGGAAGCAGCGCAATGCAAAGATGCAGTATGCAAAGGCTCTTTGGGAGTACACGCTGGCTGACAATGCTCCTTCAGATGACGATGTTGACGTGGACAACGACCCCCTTGGTTGAGGTGAGGTGTGAAGCTGTTTTACCTTTGGGGTCGCACTTTCTTTTTGGTTTGCCTCAGGCACAATGGGACATTCGTTATGTGCTTTTGGGTTTTAGTCGGTTGTTGGATTATCATGACCTTGACTCTTTATGTTGTTCTGTCGCTCCATCGACTTGCCTGCTTCATGACACTCTCACCTTTTCTTTTAAAGATGTTTTCTTGTTACTCGACGTTTGTGAGACTGTCGTGTGTTTTCTATGATCTCCTGTGGGAGTCGTAGGTTTTCCTCGTTCCGTGAGTAGACTTGTAATGGTTTTCATCCTCTTTGTGTTGGTTGTAGGGCCTTGCTCTGAGGCGTAAGGTGTTGGCCGAATGCCTCGGCGCCCAGCCCCTTGACCCGATGTCGTATAAACATTGCATCCTAGCAGGGGCGTTATACTGAGGAACAAAAGGCGACCAGCGGTGATGCGCTATCGCTCCTAGTGTTTCTTGCACAATCCTTTCGCCATTCGTAATTGTGAAGATTGTTGTAAACTTGTAAAGTTTATGTGCTACGCCTTTTTGTATGTAACAGGGTGCATCAATATGGTGCACCTTGCTTGTAATAAGGTGTAGCAGTGCGATGCACCATGCTCCCAATGAAAAAAAACCTAGCGCTGTGATGTAGCTAAAGTCGTTGTTGTTGCTTAGAAAAGTTCTGATCTAATAGTAGTCATCGTTACCATGCGACCATTCGTGGTGATTGCTGGCTTCCAGGGTTGCAGGATGTTCCTTCGCATCCTCTCGGAGTGAGGAGCATGCGTGTTGTCACGGGATGTTACCATGCAACCACCCGCGATAATTGTTGGCTTCCAAGGGCGCAGGATATTCCTTCACATTTGCCTGGAGCAAGGGATGTGCGTGTCGGCGCGCGTGTGCCAATGTGCATAGAGTGCTCATGCACATATTGGAAATAGCTTGATGACCTCCACAGCACTCATAGGTTCATTACAATACTTATTGTTGACCGGTGCAGCGGTGACCCTGCAAATGTTACATAAAAGCTAATGAAACGACAATTTGTGGAATGTAAAGACATTAAAATCTAAAGGGTATTGCTCCTTGGTCATGACGACTGGTGCACCGTCAAGTTCACATGTAGTATTTGCGGAGATTTTTTGTGTTCCAGCTGTGCTTTAGGGTGACTCCATTGAGGCTGCGAAGGTGAAATGATGACTAGCGGAAGGAGTGGATGACCTTGTAAGGGTCTTCCTACTTGGAAATTAGCTTGACATCGGCCTCTGGGTTCACCTTGCGCTTCAGCACCAAGTTGCCCACCTGGATCGGATGCTCACAAACTGTACTGTTGCACGCTTTCTCCATTGACACTAGTACCGCTCGATGTTGAGGGCAGCTTGTTTGGGTGTCGTGTCTACTCCGTCTAGGGCTGCTTAGTGATCCTCGTTGCTTCATAGCTTGGAGATGAAAAGGGTCACGAGTTTGGCCTCCTCAGGGTGACAGCCTCGTCTCCGAACAATAGCTTGAATGGGGTGTGGCCAGTAGCTCTACTTGCGGTCATGCGGTGTCACACCCTGATTTTTTGAAAACTAATTGTCATCATAACTTTGCATATAGCTAGGCCATTCTAGATGATGCAAGAGCCACATAAACCACGTCACACATGCACCTCATACATGAACAAGCCCTAATGCAGAAATACACCGCAACATGACACCTACACCATATACACCGATGCACCAACACTAACAGCACCCTGCCCTTGAGTGGTCCCGAGCTAAGATGGATGAGTTCCCGTCGTTCCTCATATCTCCTTCACACCTTACCACACCCCGGAACCCTAGTTCTATGCCCCGAACCCTTTTTTTCCTATTAAATCCAATTTCGATCGAAACCCTAACCGAGTGATCTAGCGCTCGTCGGCCTTCCAAAAAATTCTGAGAAAATTCATGGAACAACCTAATATTGTCCCCAACTTAAATATTACATAATATGGGGGTACCCAGTTCAAAAAAATCTGCATATGAAAATAGTTAGCTTTAGGGCAGAAATGCGCGTTGAACTACAACCCATAGAAATAAACCTCAGAAAATTTTGGGAAAATTCTACAATAGTCTCCACAGCTCCAGGAGTACGAATATGCAAAAACATGAGCACCTTCTATTAAAAAATCCACAGCTACCAGCATTGAACACCTTAGCCCTAAATAATCTCTCGCATGAAATCACGATGAAACCTTACGTAAAAATTTGCCAAAAATTCGTGGAGCCCCTCCTCTGTTTCCCAACGTGCCATCCAGCAGTGGTGAGCCACGCTGTCCACCGCTTGAAGCACCATCTCTCGCAACTTTGCGCCACACGCCTTCTCCCTGTTGTCCTCAAGCACCGCGCCACCCTGTTCCTTCTGTGCCGTCAAGTCGCCGGGTACCAGGCAGCAGCGGCCACGCCGGCCACAGCTCGCCACCCTCCTATTTAGGGGCTGTCCAAGCACCCATTCCCCACCCAAGCCACTCGCTCAACTCCCCTTCAGCTCGGGCCCTCCTCAAATCGCTGCCCCGAGCTCTCTACTCCTTACCCGAGCCCCATCGCCCATCACCCCGGCCATGGACTCCCAGAGCCACACGAAGCCTCGCTAGCTGGTTGAGCGGTGCCGACAGACCACCATCTCCTTGTGAGCCAGCCTCCCCAACCTTCTAAACCGAGTGTCACCACCAAGAACCGAGAGCCCGTCGAGATTTCTACCCCGCCGGTGTCGGCGCCCTGTCTGGAGCACCAGGACCAACCGCCACGAGTAAGGTCACTCGGGATACCGAACTGGTAAGTCGCCCATGCCACTGAAACACAGACGCCATAGCCCCCCCGGCCCACCTAGCTCCAGTTTCTGCGCCCCACACCGTTTTCCATCTCCGCAGCATTGAAAGCGTAATTCCCTCTAGTATAGAAGATGTAAAGTAGTTAAATCCGGTTTTTGTTCAGAACCGGCTCCTGCATAAATCGACCGGTTCACCCTACTTTAGACTGGTTCTTCAAAATTTTCTTCCGGTTCTCAGCTCTTAAAGATATTTAGGAACTTTTGGTTTAGAAAGATTTCCAAGTCCCAGCTTGAACTAACTTAAACCATTAGGGAGTAGAATTAGGGCTAATCTTCTATCAACATATACGCCATATATCAGAGTAACCTAAGAATGAGTTCGAACACTCCCAAGCATATAAAATTGATTGTGGCACTTAATAGGACTATAGGACATAATTGTATCGAAATGGGGGATCTAGGGAATGTAGGTTTTCCCCACTCAATAGAACTTTCACTTTATGATGTGTATATCATTTGCTCAAGGTTTCCTTTTCTTTCTTGGACCTAAGAATTGGAACCTCGGCATCCTACCATCAACTTGAGCTCCATATATACCCCTCCTAGGCACCGTCTTGAAGTGCTCATAAGTTTAAAAACTTAAAAATTTAACCGTCAATCCGCCTTCCCGAAACCCTAAACCCTAATTCAACCATCTTAAAGCCAAAACCCTTATTACTTCATACTATTAACATCATTCTCTTCTGAACATGCATATTATTTGGATTTGTGAAGTTGCTCTGCTTGCTGCTTGTTTGACGCCCTTCCAACGTATAGTTGACGGAGTGAGGTACGTACGCCAGGAAGATCCGGAATCACCCCCATGTCAGGAACAGGAATAAGGACCGCCAGACAAGCATTCCCACTTTGATCATGTTGGATCCTATATGTGTGAAAACTTAACTATTTCGTTTGTGAACTCTGCATGCTATGTGAGTATCAACGGTATTTTATGTAGACCTACCTACACCCTGTAGTAGCATATGACTCAGGTCGGATACATAAATCCTCGTAACTCTAGTACTAGTTGTTGCGCATCGTACGTCCAGCAATGTATTTAGGAATATAGGCAGTAGCCATGCTTAGACCTGCCATAGAGAAAAACCTAATTTTATTCGGTTTATACAAACCCCTTCGGACATGGGATTAAAACCCTCGGAAAGGTAAGTGCTTTTCGAGGCGATCGTTTGAAAATATGTTGTTGCCAAAAATCCCAACTAAAACGAAGAATGATTTTGATTCGGGTAAGAATTGTAAGGGCAGCTCAGGGGATGTAAAAGTAGCAGATGGTAGCATGGTTGTTGAAGACAAATATGGAGTCTTGCTCGAATCAACCAAGGACCGAGCCTAAGTGCCGCTAAGCCAGTTCCACACCGTACGTCCGCATGGCCCTTATGGGAAGGGCTTGGCTTAATATCCTGTCTAGTACTAGAGCCTAGACCCGTGGGCAGTAGGGAGAGAGTGCTAGGTAGATTGGCATTCCTAGAGGACCTCCACGTGATTACGTGGGGAGAGGTTCGACACAAAGATAAGTCCACTTTGAGTTGTGAGGTCGGGCATCACCGAGCACAAGCGAGGACTGGGTAGATCTTATCTAGCAGGTCTAGGTCTGGTATAAAAATGGGTGAAAGGTTTCGTTGTAATAACCCTGCCGATACACCTCGACAAGTGTATTCATAGTGCTTGGCAAGGGGAAACTTACATCTTGTGGGTAAAGCCGTACAACCTCTGCAGAGTGTTAAAGACTATTCAAATAACCACATCCTCGGTTATGGATAAGAACTGGCAAGGCCACACATTGGTTAGACTGTGTTTTGTTTGCAAACTCCTGGGAAAGGGACTAAGGACGTGGGCATGACGTGTCCACAGCGTGCAATTTACGCTACACGGCAGGTAGCAAGGAATTGCAGAAGAAAGGGGCCAGTTGTACCATCAGGGGTGGTCCGGGCTGGTGCCACAACCTTAGACGGCGATAGGCAGAGATAGCAGATTGAGACAAGGAGAGGAGGTAGTGGGAATTACCTCGAACGATGAATTGTTGTTTTAAAGTACTTTCAATTTCAAAACTGCCTTAGAATCTACTATCCTTGTATTTAAATTGAAAACTTACTTTTCCGCACAAAATGCAAACCTAGAATAGAGCCGCTCCTTTGAAGCAAACCCTGCATTGCAATATTGTTGTATTACTCTCCTGTGGGAATTACTTGCGAGTACATTCAAAATACTCACCTGGCTTAATTGTTGATGTGGCCAGATGAAGAGGATACCACTTCGACGACGACGATAGTGATTACGAGGGCTAAGGCGTTACCCCAGTCAGTTGCCTGTCGGGTTGGCATATTGATGGGCTTAACTACTTACTTCTATCTTCCGCTACAAAGTTTTATTCAGCCAATTGGCTATATTGTTTTATAAAGACCATAATGGCCTGGTTGTGTAAAATATTCGGTATTGTACGACAATGCTATCAAGCATCTTGTGTGTACTGACTACTGATCATGGGACCAGTACAGAAAACACAGGGATTTATCCAACCTTAAAACCGGGCACGCCACATGCGGTTTGAGCAGAGCATGCTTGGTAGCTCATCTATCTAGCCTCCGCCAAACAACTGAAACACACACGTGTGCAAACCCGAGAGAAGTATCCTATTGGCCCATTCCAATGCTCCATTCACCTTTGGATTAGTGATGGACACGAAGCATATGGTGATGCTGGCTTAGCAAGAGGACTAGATCAGTTGCAGTAAGCTTTCCCTTGGAAGTATTCCAAGGTTATTGATCCTAAGGAATGAGGCATCGTGGAAACGGTCACGGTGTTGAGATCGTTCTCAAAAATTTCAGTGAGTGCTGTCGATTGCTTAGTGATGATGAATAGTAGGGTATTCCGCGTATTAGGGGTATCCGTGTACAGTTCCCCGGGACTTTAGGAAGGTACAGCGTATCCGACTAAGGATCCTCGAGAGATAAGGTAACCCCTCTAGAGGAGGGAAGACTCCCATTAGATTAGGAAGTCAATCCCGACATCTAAGGAGGCCGAAGTCCTACTCGGGCGTGAGTCCACGTCCAGTACGACCCCTGGATCCCCCTATATAAGGATCAGCAATCCCATAGGGGAGGGGGGAGAAGGAGAATAGGACAGGAGAGGTCGCAGCAGATCCAGTTAGGTCACGCCAGGTCTAACAAGTCAATCTAGTCGCAGATCCAGCAGGCGAAGCTCTAGAAGTCCCGCGGTCTCGAAGGAGTCGAGCCCGGAGGATTAGCTAGGATTAGTCTACGATTAGGCCTAGGATAGCCACTAACACACACCCCCATTGTAAAGCGTGTTCCCGATCAATATATAGCAACAGGACGTAGGGTTATTATCCTGAGGGAGGCCCGAACCTGTATAAAAACGGCTGTCCCCTGCTGTCAGATCTCTTGGCGCTTGGGCCCTAGAGGTCCCTACCCCCCAGTAATCATCATCTCGCGAGTACCGTAAGATCGCCGGTTCACCAATCGTCGACACTTAGTATGTCAGTTCGGAGATGATGTTGTTCCTGAAATCAGTTGTGGAGACAAAACTATGTGAACAATAATAAAAAACCAGAAATAAAAAATGCGAAAAGAAAATGTAGATTTCTAATATGATGAAGGATAGGCTTAGGACTGAGTTCCGCCTATAGAGTTGAATGTTAGTATATGGATCACTAGCATAAATATTGTTGTACCGATAATCAAGATAAATGATCAAGTGGGCAACATGTCCGTAATTCACCTATGCTGGCATCTACCTACTAATAGGATCTATTGTTCAACCCGGTGCCGACATCCGCCATATCACCAGAATTATTAAGGCATGAGCCTAACTAATGCTTAAAGCATTGTGATTGTGTTGGGTTTCCTTAGAGTCTGCTCATGGTTCCCTTCCCCTCACATCGCTATCACTTTTGCTTCGAAGGTTACCACAAGTCCTCCCTAATGTTCACCTTGAGCACCTATTACCAAGATGATCATACGAGACAAAATAAATCGAGGAACCGATATACGAAATAAACATGATCCAATACAAATAGTCTTTAATCTACCTAGTCCTCCTCCCAAAGCCTATGGGGGACTAGTCACGGTCCACAAAAAGATCAAATCAATGAAAAACATTACAACAAGGATATAAAAGGGAAAGGTACCTGAATCAAAATACTTCAACCATCTTACAACCTTGTTTCTTGGCAATAGTCATGGAGAGAGTACAAATCTATGGTGTACATGAGGTTCCTCCTTCTCTTTCTCTTCTTGTCAGTCCTTTCTTCCGGTTCTTCTCTCCTTCTTCTTCTCCTCCTCTCTTCTTATATAGATCAGAGGTGCTATTTAGGATTTTCTGGAATAACCGTCATGATTTTTCTCGGGATCCCTTAACAAAAACTGTTTGATTTGATGTGACGGCACCGTACAGCAGTGGTATGACCATGTGGATGGGTGGTGCTGGTCGTACCACAGGTCATCTTGCCAACTAGAGTCTCTGTTCAGGGTCTCATTTTTTCATGGGCACTCCTCTTGAGGAGTAGTTTCCAGATATATCCATATATGTTCCACTTTTCTAGTGATCCTACACACATGTAGTCCAAAACATGATATTTGCACAAGTCGGTGATTAATTAGTCATTAGTAGTAGAAATAAGGAATTAATCTAGTCAAAATTCATTGAATAAGGATCAAACTTAATGAAATAAATGAGTACAAAATGGACTCATCAACACCCGCAAGCTTAAAACTTTGCTCATCCTTGGGTAAGATAAATTCGCAAGGAACATAAGGTTTGATTATTATTCCCAAGAGGTTACGACAATGCATACCACTTGGACGGTCTTTAGTTCCTCCCAGTGATGTAATTCCTGAAATCTTAATTAAACATATGTTCCTATACAATGTGCAATCATCATATAGCAGTAGACCCAAATCTCTAGATAGAAAATTGATTTCAAAGTTAGCTAGATAAATGACAAAGGTAAATAGGAGAACTCAAAAATATCTCTACTAGTTGCCTGTGATTTGTTGGCGCATTTAAAAAGTTTAAGTACGGGAGTATCCAGTTAAACTTTGATAACCGTGAGTTTAATACCGTTAATGAGTAAATGATTCTACCCACAGATGTATCAATTGAAAACTATCAAATAATATTTCTATCAGTTAATTAACAAGTAAGAGACATTAACTTTTATTCCTAGAACAATACATAAAGAAAGAAACAAAGCAAAAGAGTGATAAGGCTTTTTATTTTAGTTTGCAGAACCAAACATCGGCATATTCTATGAAATCCCTTAGGTTGGTGAAATCCTCATATTCATTGGAGCACCCAGGTTTTTTAGGTCAACGGGTTTTAAGCCATTATCTTGCCTGAGATAGTGTTGCCATTACACTCATCATTGCTCTCTTAGCCGAAATTCGTGTTCCTCCCTGTTTCAGAGTTGTACTCGTGGATCATCATTCATCGGCCATTGGAGTGTTGGCTCCCCTTTTACCTTGATTCAATTGATAACAATCCTTTTTGTGATAAGGCACTTACAAGTTTGTTAAAGATAATAAAACTAATTTTGGAGTTCTCAATCTTTACATTATGGAGTCAAATTACTAATAAAACATTAAACAGACAATTAACAAAAGCTAATGGATATATGGATTCGAAAGATCTTGCTCCTTATTCTTTTTCTTTGTTTTTAATATGGAAACATAATAGGGATAACTAAAAGTTCTAACTAGTACTGAGCTATTTCACTTACCAACCCTGAAAGAGAACTAAAAATCTAAAGGAGGAATTTCAATACAAGAGGTATTTGCATAATCTATAAGATCATATATTTAACTAAAACTCACTTGAGCATCACATACAACTTCGAAATAATTATAAAGCAGCAGGCATATGATGGGAAATAGATTAAAAGCGTGGGGCTCCCCCAAGCTTAGACTTTTACAAGTCTAAAGCTTGTGTGCTTCACAACTACGATGGAAAAAATGGCAGGAAGTAGTAGCTAGGAGCCCAAGCTTGGCTCCATTCATCGAAGTTCTGGATGGCAGCCTCAGTGGAATCTATCATATTAATGGAAAAGTTGTACATGTTGCTGATCATTGGTGATCATCCCCAAGAGTGTGTTAATGTCGGTGTGTGTGACATAGGGATCTTGTCCCTCTTCCCCCACTTATTCTTAATCTTGTTTTGGGTCTGGTGGTACTTCTTCTTCTGCAACTTCTTCTAGCCCCCCCCTCAAGTTCTTCATATAGCCTGTTGTCGGTGTTTTGATCTGGCAATAATGAATATGGGGCAGCGTACGCGTAGTAGATCTAGATGGGTGCACACGGAACACAGAGTTTAGACAGGTTCAGGCTCTCGAGAAGAGGTAATACCCTACGTCCTGTGTTTGGTGGATGATATTGCTTGTGTTCCGAGTGCCGAGAGACCTCAAGAGGAGCTCTCTAGGTTGCTAGGGTTTGTGGATCTAAGAATATGAAGGCTTCTGTATCAATCTGCCGATCAGGGGATCCCTGCCCTGTCTTATATAGGCAGCAGGGGCAGGGTTACATGAGTCCGGATCGGTTTACAAGTATATTTCCTAATCGGTTACAATCAGGATCCAAGATATCGGGTAGGTACATGTTTATGTCTTGGACTCCAAGTTGATGAAACGCCCCCGTGTAGAAGTCGGACTCCGAGTAGTCGGCCCAGCCCACCCTGTGTCCAGAGGGCTGGCTTTGTCCTCCTTGACGATACCCGGGTGCTATGTCATCGTCAGTAGCCCTCGAGTCCTTCACGATCTGGCTGCATCTTGTCTTGATAACGCCTTTGGCTAAACCAAGTGCTTTTTGCCTTCTCCTTTAGACAAGTTTCCCAAGTGGTATCCGCCTGAGCGCGCCTCTTGGTTGCTTGCAGGGAGATTGTGAGGGACTCATAGAACTCCTGTGGAATAAAATGATAAGCCAAGTAATATTCACCCGTAAGGCAGGAATATCATGGCAGGTGAGCTAATAACGGGTAAGTCCTGGTGGTATTCAGTCTTTTCCAATGGATGGAGACTGGCTATCGACCCAGCGGGGGGCATACCATGAATCCCAACTGAATTCCCGAGTGGCACCTGGTTACCCGAGTGGCTCAGGTTCAGCTAGTGTCCCTCTAGGGGAATACCCTCGGAATTCGTGTCAGAACCAGAACACAAGCTGTAGCGTTTCGGTCCCGAGTTGTTTGATGTCTGACTAGTGGCCCACTAGAGGCACACTACTGCCACCCTTCACTCGAGTGTATTCAAGTGGCTGTGGACCCCTGGAGGTCAACCACCAAAACCCTTCAAACTGTAACGTTTCTGTCCCGAGTTATTCGGTGACCGACTAGCGGCCCATTGGAGGCATGTTACCGTTGCTCTTTATTTAGGGTGTATCCCCCAAGCCTCCGGTCGACTGGAGCAGTCAGGCGGATATTCTTCGTTAGACTGTAGATTTCGCATTGGGGGCACGATCAGTACACCCAATGGGTGTAGCCCCCGAGCCTCCGGCCAACTGGAACAGTCGGGCGGAGGTTCTTTTTGGCTTGTAGATTCCTCACTGGGGGCACGATCAGTACACCCAGTGGGTGTAGCCCCCGAGCCTCTGGCCGACTGGAACAGTCGGGTGGATGTTCTCTATTAGACTCTAGATTCCGCATTGGGGGCACGATCAGTGCACCCAATAGGTGTAGCCCCCGAGCCTCTGGCTGACTGGAACAGTCGGGCGGAGGTTCTTTTTGGCTTGTAGATTCCTCACTGGGGGCACGATCAATGCACCCAATGGGTGTAGCCCCCGAGCCTCCACTCGGTTCATGGAACCGAGCGAAGGGTCTTGATGATTTTCCCGAGTAGCTAACGTCCTTTGCCATTTTTGCAGAATTTAACCAAGAGGTCCAGGGACAAGACCAAGTTCCTTCAGAATAGGCTCCTGGCCTTCGACCGACTAGGCCCAGTGCCAGGCCGAGTGGGGCAACCTGAAGGGCACCCTTCGCGCGACACAGGAGCAAGTGATCGCGTGGGAGGCCGAGGTTGCGTCTTTGAAGTAAGATGTCTGCAGCAAGGCTGCCCGGGCTCGAGGTAATAAAATCAAACTTCTTTGGTCGCTTATGATTTTGCTGTACTGACTATTTCTAACATCTTCTGTAGCCGCTGAAGACGAGGCCTCCAAGCTCAAGGAATAGCTTGAGGCGGTGAGGGCTCATGTTCGGCAACTTGAGGAGAAAAAGGCCGCCCCCGAGTCCTCTCTGAAGAGAGCTCAGGATGCCGCCGCTGGTAAGCCCCCGACTTCTGTCCGATCAGCTATAACCTGCCGAGTACCTTGCTGACGTAGCTTTGTTGCCTTTGCAGTGCTTCAGACGCGCCTTGAAAAAGCGCATCTAAAGGCCGGGTCCTTGAAGGCGGCTGCTCGAATGGCCCGCGACGCCATCTGGGAGGCCGACCTGACTCCAAACCGCGCAAAGGCGGTCGTGGAGCGCCTTCAGCGAGTGCCTGATCAGGCGAAGACTCTGCTGAAGGAATCTACCCGGGCCAGAGCCCAATTGGCGCTCGCAGTGGTGAAGTCACATTATCCATCGCTCGGGGAAGGACTTGTCGCCGACATCGCTGATGAAGAGGTCCTTGCGCTGATGGAGGAGGTCCAGCCTACAGGGAACACCCTCGTTGATAACGTTGTCCTGTAGAAGTATGAATAAAATGAGTGAACCATTCCATATACATTTGAAGTGCTCGGGAAGGCTGAGTATAACTTGCTTATGCATGTTTTGGTTTACTTGTTCTATGTTTACTAATCTCTTCTTTCGTAAAAATTCGTTCATGTGTAAGTTAGCCCTTTGTGTGTGCTTTTGCCAACCCGTCGTAGCCCCCATTGCGTAGAGATTAGCCGTGGGCTATTTCCCGTGTAGCACAGGGTTGTGGCGTAGACTGGCGATCGAAGACGAAGAGTTAACGCTAAGCTTTTTACACAGTACTAAAATAATTGTTGAAGGAGAAGAGCCCGAGTGCTCTTGGGTGCACCTAATATGTTGTAGCCCCCGAGTGTCTACTATACGCAGCCGTGAGCGTACATAGCAGGCCAGTCGAAAACCCCAAGAGTTACTCGGATGGAGCAACAAAATATTTATTTATTTATCCGTACTTAAAATATAGAAGTACAAAACTTAAGCATAGAAGCGGCTTAGCTGTTTAATGTTCCAGGCGTTGGTGACGAGGTTGCCGTCCTTGTCCTTCAGCCAGTAAGCCCCCAGGTGTAGTACTTCGACGACCACGCACGGGCCTCCTGAGAAGGAGGGTGGCTTTCTGAACTCTCGAAGCCGTCCGAGTCGTAGTCGAGGACGGGTAAGAGGGACTCGATCGTGCCGACCAGTCGGGATCCCTGCTCGACGGGTGAAAACCCGTGTTCAAGCAGTAGATCCAACTTTTGCATAACCTCGTTGACGGTGACATGGCACCCGGGTATCATCAGGGAGGACGGATCCGGCCCTCTGACCAAAGGGTGGGCTGGGCCGACTACTCGGACTCCGACTTCTACAGGGGGGCGCCTCATCAACGTGGAGTGCAAGACAGGGATAAACATACATCCGGCAATCCCGGATTCAGTTGTAACCAATTAGGTAACCAATCTGTTAACTGATCTGGACTCTTGTAACCCTATCCCAGTCGCCTATATAAGGCCTAGTAGAGGACCTCCGATCGGTAAGCTTTTAGTCATAGGCTATCTTCATTGTTTCATAGCTCAAGCAACCTCGAGATTAATCCTCCAGGGCTTGCGGCACTCGGGATTCAAGCTATACCAGCCACCAAACACAGGACGTAGAGCATTACCTCTCCGCGAGGGCCTGAACCTGTCTAAATCCTGTCTCCCATGTGCACCCATCTGGATTTGCTGTGCTCACACCGCCCCATGTTCAGTATTGCCGGAATAATACTTCGACAGTTGGCGCGCTAGGTAGGGGCAGTGCGCGTAGATCCATCCATACGAATCTGGATGGGTTTCATCAGCAACAACGACGTTTTCGTCCTAGGAAGCATCATGAGATTCGCTTCTATGGACGTTACTCCGGATCCTGGATAGCTTTTCCCATTCGGAAGATTGAACTTCATCGCCGACAAGGTCGGGAAACTTCACCTTTGCTACTCAGCAGTACGTCGATCAACGGAGGCTTCATCAGCTTCTTTGCCTGGACTCATCCCTGAGTCTGTGCCGTCGGCCCCTCTCCTTAGGGATGAGGCTACGCCGAAATCGGATCTACTGTTTGCGTACGGGTTTCCACCCGTCGAACAGAGGTCTCAACTGGTGGGCGCTATTGACTCTCTCCTCCCCGTCCTCAAGCATGACTTGGACGAGTACGAGAGCTCGGGCAGTCACCACCCGTCCCGGGAGGTCTTCATGGCCAACCCCGACTCGCTGGACAACGGCGGCGACCGATCAGTCCCCATCGTGAAGCAAACGCCAACCGAGCTTGAAGCCACTCGACTCCGTCTCCTCGCCAAGGAGGAGGAGTTGATTGAGCAGCAGACCAGGCTTGCTCGTCAATGCGACGAACAACTACGCAACGATGACATGAGGGCTCGAGGACGCCAAGTCCATAACGAGTTCCGCATGCGTGAAAGGGACGGGGTTCCAATATTCCCGCTTCCTAGTCAGAACATTGTCGCTGCCACGATGGCGGCACACGCCATTAATGTCCCTGAGGGCACCTCGGGACATGACGAACTCCGGCGACTCCGCATCCTGCTAGAAGAAACAGCTCTTCAGCAGGCCGAAGCCTCAGGGGACCGCGCGGGCTCTTCAGCAACTGCTAGGAGCCGGTGCTCTTCACCTCCCAGAAGCCCTCTAGCCGCGGAAGGCCACCGTTCAAACCCCGACCATCATCAGCCGGCCAGAGCGGTTCACAAGCGACTTGGGCCCAATCGTGATGCCCGGGGCACCATAGCCGCACGGAGCCGTGCCCGTCAGGACGCAGACAAAAATGCTCGCCGAGCCGGGTCGGTCCATAGCCGACTCAGATCGGACCATGATGCGCGGAACCCCGCTGGCGCCGGACGGAGCGCTCATCAAGGTCCCGAGAGGGATGACCATGGAAACCGCCATGACGACAGCGGCGCCACCAGCCGTGGCCGTTGACCGGCCCCCTCCGGCATGGGGTATGCGGGCCCGAACCGAAAGCATTCGGCACCCGCATCCGCAGCGTCATCTTCCCATCGCAATTCCGAGTCAACGGCATCGACAAATACACGGGCGAAACTTGGCCAGACATCTGGCTAGCCGACTATCACACGGCATGTAGAACCAATGGTGGCAACGACTACGTCGCAATCCATTATCTGCCGCTGTTTTTAGCCGACTCGGCACGAGCCTGGCTCACCAGCTTACCTCCGGGTTGCATCCAGTCATGGAGTGACCTCGAGACCCTCTTCGTGAACAACTTCTAGGGTACTTATAACAGGCCCGGGAATGCGTGGGATCTCCACAGTTGTACCCAAGAGGCGAACGAGACTCTCCGGGAGTACATTCAGCGTTTCTCCAAGAAGAAAAATTCCTTACCTGAAGTCCGAGAGGGTGATGTCATCACTGCCTTCTCCAAAGGTGTTTGAAGCACTGACCTCATCCACAAGATAGCGCGTAAAAATTCTCAGACTACGCACGAACTTTTCGATATTGCCAACAACTTCGCTACCGGTGAAGAGGCCGTCTACAGCGCTACCAAGGGCGACAAGGGCAAGGGCAAGGCGCCCGAGTCCCCCAGTCGGGACGCTCACCCCGAGTCCTCTAGAAAGAAGCATCGGAAGCGCAAGGGCGGAGATCTCGTTGCTGCGGCTGAGCGCGCCCCACCGCGCCGTCCTTAACGCACCAACGCGACCTTTGAAGAGATGATGAGTCAGCTGTGTCACTTTCATAGACCCAAGTCCAACCACCTGACGCGAGATTAAAACCACTTGAAGAATTTGAATAAACCTTACGTCCCCAATCGGAACAAAAAAGAGCCCCCTCAGGACGAAGGTGACGAATTCCCAAAAGAGACCGCTTGTCTAATGATTTTTGGCGGACCCAACAGCTATGAGTCCAAGCGTCGCCAGAAGATCATAGATCGAGAGGTCAACGCAGTGGAACCGGCCGTGCCCCAGTGACGAGGGGAGCCCAACCGGGTAGGCCCAACACCACGAGTCGGCCCAACAAGCTTGAGTAGGCCCACTCGGATGAAGGCCTACTACAGTACAACATCCGGGTGCCATCAAGACAGGCGTTACAGTTCATCAAGATAAGCGTTTCGTCCAACAATGAAGACTGGCGTTACTCGGACGGTTACAAAGTGTAAATGTCTCAGTTAATTTAGACGGTTATTGTAGCTTAGCCGAGTGACCGAGTCGGCTGACATATAGGTCTATATAAGGCCGAGCCCCCCATGCAGAAAGGGCTAGATTCTCGGATCTTGACAAGCTTCTTCTCCAACTTTTTGTAATTCCTTCACGCAAGATACTCAATACAAACAGCAGGAGTAGGGTATTACCTCTATCATTAGAGGGCCTGAACCTGGGTAAATTTCTTGTGTGCACCACCTGGATCTTCCATACACGTTTCCCCAAATCCTACTACAAATGGATATTGCCGCGAATTCCCCGCGACACCCAGTACCTGTGATGGTCCGAGTCGGTGATTTCCTTTGGCCGCTCGGACCACCCCAACTACATCCCCCACCCGGGAAGATTCCCCTTGGTGGTGGACCCGATCGTTTGTGGTGTCCGCCTCACCAAGTTTCTCATGGACGGTGGGAGTGGTCGTAACATTCTCTACGTCAAGACTCTTGACGACATGAAGATCTCCCGCTCCGAGATCAAGCCGACTAGTGCCCCCTTCCATGGGGTGGTGCCCGGCAAGATGGCGAGTCCACTCAGGCAGGTCAGCCTGCCCGTCACTTTTGGTACTTCCGACAACTTCCGGACCGAGACCCTCACGTTTGAGGTCATCGACTTCGCAGGATCGTATCACGCCATCCTAGGGCGTCCCTGCTACGCTAAATTCATGGCTGTCCCCAGCTATGTCTACCTGAAGCTCAAGATGCCGGGCCCCCACGGGGTAATAACGGTACAAAGCAGTTTCCAGCACGCGTACACGTGCGACCTGGAAAATTACAACCTCGCCGCGGCTCAAATAGCTGAGGCCGAGCTTGACAACCTCAAGTCAGCTGTGGTTGAGGAAGCACCCCCGGCCAAGAAAGCTTCAGCATCGACATCATTCCAGTCGGCACAGGACACCAAGTTGATCCAGTTCAATCCCGAAGACTCCTCCAAGACGACGCAAATCAGGACTGCGCTCAGCGACAAATAGGAAAGCGCGCTCGTCAGTTTCCTCCAGGACAACCGGGACATCTTCGCATGGACATCTTCTGACATGCCCAGGGTTCCAAGGGAGGCTGCCGAGCACTCTCTGAACGTTCGGCCGGATGCTAAGCCGGTCAAACAGCGCTTGCACCGTTTCGCTGAGGATAGACGTCAGGCAATAGGAGAAGAAATAGCCAAGCTTCTAGCAGCTGGCTTCATTAAAGAAGTGTATCATCCTGACTAGTTAGCGAACCCAGTTCTTGTTCGCAAAAAGAATGGAAAGTGGAGGATGTGTGTTGATTATAATAGCCTTAACAAGGCGTGCCCCAAAGATCCTTTCACTCTTCCTCGCATCGACCAAGTGATTGATTCCACGACCGGTTGTGAAATTTTGTATTTTCTCGACGCCTACTCGGGCTATCACCAGATCAAGATGAAGGAGGATGACGAGATCAAGATGTCTTTCATCACTCCATTTGGTGCTTTCTGCTATGTTTCCATGCCTTTCGGCCTCAAGAATGCAGGCGCTACGTACCAACGGTGCATGCAGCGTTGCCTTCAGTCGCAAATCGGCCGAAACGTACAAGCCTACGTTGACGATGTGGTGATCAAGTCCCAGAAAAAGAAGACCTCCTAAGTGACTTGGGGGAACTTTCTCCAACCTTAGGAGATTCAGCATGAAGCTCAACCCCGAGAAATGTGTATTCGGGGTCCCTTTGGGCAAGCTACTCGGTTTCAACGTTTCCGAACGGGGAATCGAAGTCAACCCGGAGAAGATCGACGCCATCGTCAAGATGGACCCTCTAAGGAGCCTCAAAGATGTTCAACGGTTAACGTGGCGGAATACGAGGCGCTACTGCCGACGTCTGCCGACTCAAGAAAGTCGGGCATTTTCGGCTTCGACGTCTGCCGGCTCAAGAAAGTCAAAAAAGGGCATAAAACTTTAAGATAAAGGAGTCGAAGATTCGGACACTTACTCCCGACGGCGGCAAGCTTTTCTTCAAGCTGCCGATTCTTGGCTTTCTCTTCAGCCAGCGCCTTCTCAAGGGAGGTGTTCCTCTCCATGAGGACCTGGCTATTTCCGCCGAGTCGGATAGCCGCCTGGAAAAGAAGAAGCTTCGTTAGCTTGACCCGAATTCATAAGTCTCAAGCCGACTCAATCAGTCGGCTAGAGACTCGGGGGCTACACCCACTGGGTGCACTGAACGTGCTCCCAGTGTTAAGAAAATTAAACGAAGCTTGAAAACCAGATGAACTTACCCCGACGGAAGACTCCAACACTTCGCCCGAGTCGGCCAAGGCCTTGGCCGTGTTGGCAAACGCTCTGAGCTGGGAGCTCAGGGCAGCGACCCAGTCGGTGGCTCCTTCCGCTGCAGCCAGGTCGTCCGTGGTGTAGCTCGGCAGCAGCAGTGCGGACAGCAAGCTGCCCGACGAGCCGGGTGCCGCGACTTCGGTGGATGTGGAGGCTGGCACCAGACTTTGCTCCACCACCGGTGAAGGCTCGGAGTCAGGCTGGCCTTGGGCTCCGACTGCCACCTCCGTGGAGTCGGTACTGGCAGCAACCGCCGGCTCCGTCGTCTCCTCGTTGGCAGGAGTTGGCTGGCGCTGTGGGTCCTCAGCCGGAGCTTCGGCAGACCCAGCGCTCACCTCCGACTCCGGCACCTCCGTCCCAGCAGCGGTAGGCTGAGGCGCCGGAGAACCCGGTTGTGGCGCGCTTGGCGTGGCTGCAGCTGGAGGCGTGGTTGCAGCCGGAGGTGTGGGGGATCCGACACCCGTGGCCGGCTCCGTTTCCATGGCGGAGACGGTTGGCACCGGTGCGCTGGGCTCGGTTGTAGTCGGAGTCGGAGGATCCGACTCTGGCGGCGGGACTGGAGCCGGGGCCGCTGGTGTACCGGCTGAAGAGCCTCCTTTGTCGGAGAGCTTCTTCTGGACCCTGCAATGCAAAAGAGAAAACCGACTTCAATACCTTCTAACCTATTGCGGCTAGGGCATGAGGCAAAAGGACTCGTACCTGGTGGTTGTGGGGATCATTTTTTTCTTTGGTTTCCCCGGGGCAGGCGGACCCCCGGAGGAACCGGCGAGTGCCGGCTGAGGCGCACTCGGCTTGGCAGCAGGAGCCGGAGCCTGCGCCACCCGGCCGGAAGGTGCGACTCGGGTAGGACCCGGAGCCTGTGCAGTGGGGCCAGCAGGAGCTGCTCGGGCCCGCTTGGCAGCCGGCTCCACTGGAGCTGGCTCCGTCCCTGCTTGCGGGGCCTGGGATCCGGACGCGTCGTCGTCACGGCCCCGCTTGACGACTTCATAGGACCCTCCCGACTCGGAATCCGAGTCGATTTAGACGCCTCCCTCGGGGGCTTCCTCGTCAACTTCTGCGTCGTCCAAGGTGGCAGGGGCCGAGTCCTGTTCGGGGAGAGGCGGCATGGAGTCGAAGTTGAGGTAGTTCTGCAGCGTCAAAAGACTTGGTGTTAGCAGAAACAAGGAGACAATAAAACTCAAAAGCCCGACTCGGAATACAAGCCACTTACAGTCGACGGAGGGTTGGCAACCGAATATGGAATCACTTTGGGCGCCCGGGTGCGCCCAGTTCGTTCTTTCGTCAAGTTCTTGAAGCATTCCAAGAAATTTTCGTCCGAAAGATCCTCGGATGACACCCTCGTCGAGTCGTGGTTGCCCGAGTACTCCCACATCGGATGCGCCCGGGCTTGAAGGGGCTGAACGCGCCGAGTCAACCAAGTGGCGATGAGGTCGGGACCAGTGAGTCCTTTCTCCTGGAGTCTTGCGATCCTCTTCAGGAGTCGGTCGACTTCGGGCATCTCATCGCTGGAAGGCTTGGCGCTCCAGCGCTTCAGCCACGCAGGAGGACCTTCGGCGTATGGGGGGAGCCCTTCGTGGCCAGTCGGCGTGCGCTCATCCGGGTAGTAGAACCACCCGTCTTGCCACCTCCAAACAGTATCCGGAAGCTGCAGCTTGAAGTTCTTGGCGCCGGCTTTGACTTGGATGCCGGCTCCCCCGCAGACGGACAGTCGGTCGCCGGCCTTGATGGGTTGCGCCTTGACCGTGAAGATCTTCTTCCACAGCCCCCAATGGGGCCGAGTCCCCAAATAGCATTCGCACAACGTGATAAAACACGCAATGTGCAGAATGCCATTTGGGCTCAAGTAGTGGAGTTGAAGGCCGTAGAAGAAAAGGGGGTCCGCGCAGGAAGTCATGGGGCGGCAGCTTCAAGCCCCGCTCCATGAACGGGACGAGCATTACGCGCTCGTGCTCGTGCGGAGTAGGCTTCTCCTCCTTGTACGGCGCCCGCCAGTTGCCGATGGTGCGAGGCGGCAGCAAGCCGACGCTGGCGAAACCGATGAGGAGTTGGTCGGTGATGACCGACGGGACCCAGTCCCCTTTCTTCCATCCATCAGCGGCGGCGGGGGAGGAGGAAGCAGCGGCTTTCTTTCCCTTGCTGACGCGAGACATGGTGGCGAGTGAAGAGCGGCGGTGAGCGAGTTGTTCTCTCGGAAAGAAGTGTGCGGCGGCGGAGCTTTGGAGGCAAGGGCTTTGAGAGCAGGGAAGACGAAGGCAAAGTGAAAACCGCGGCTGTCCCGCGCCCACTTTTATAACTGGGGAAGATTAACCTCCCGCGGTCGTGCGGTCCACGTGGCAGCAAACCGCCTTGGCAACCGCCGTCCCGCGCGCGCGAACCCGCAAGATTCGGGCCCGGCTTTCCCGCTGAAGATTTGACACCCGAGACGTCTCAGCCGGCGGGACTTGCGTCAGCATTCAAGCCGTGCACGCCGCCTGCGTGATTCGAGGGTAATCATAACGAAGCGTCACCTCGGACGCCTCGCGCAGAGTGCCAACGGCAACAGCGGACGTTTCGCGTGCGACTCGCGCGGGACTCGAGGTGAAATCATTGTGCTGTGGGCACCCTGTCCCATCGGCTGCGCGCATTGAATGCTGAAGCGACGCCGTGTTCAGATGAGACAGCCCCGGGTGACCGCAAACTGGTTTTGACCGGGTTCAGCTCAGACGAGTCGAACAGCACTCAGACAACCGAGTCGACTGGCAGTTAGTACGGCTCGTTGGGACACATCATGAGTTATACCGACTTAATCAAGCTATTCCGAGGCGCACAAGCCGCCATACTTGGATGCAGACTAATTCTGCGAAGGGGTGCCGTTGGCCGACCCAACAGGGTTCACAGGTCACTCGGCAACACCCAAGCTATGGACGGACTCGGCATCCTCAGCGGAGCAACATGATCCCTGAATCAGGGCCGGATGCCACAGCGGTACTAAACGGCTCACTGATTCGGGATTTAGTGCCGGAGTCCGAGGACTCGGTTTCGAAGCTGAAGACCGAAGGCGTTCCCCCCTGCGGGCACAAGATGGCAATGGTCCACTCGGATACGCCAGACGCTATTTCGAATTCACTCGAAATTCATGATACGCCTCCCGGAAAGGCCATAAGCCGATTTCCCCAGCCGGAAAATATGGGTATCACTGAGTTTCTAATACTTAGCACATATCTAACCTTCTTTCAGGTATTACGGGAGTCCATCAAGATCTCTCCACCGACGACTTGGGCATAAGCAACTTGGTCACCACTCGGCATCCGTGTTGAGACCTCGAAGCACTCGGGGGCTACTGACGAGGGGAGCCCAACCGGGTAGGCCCAACACCACGAGTCGGCCCAACAAGCTTGAGTAGGCCCACTCGGATGAAGGCCTACTACAGTACAACATCCGGGTGCCATCAAGACAGGCGTTACAGTTCATCAAGATAAGCGTTTCGTCCAACAATGAAGACTGGCGTTACTCGGACGGTTACAAAGTGTAAATGTCTCAGTTAATTTAGACGGTTATTGTAGCTTAGCCGAGTGACCGAGTCGGCTGACATATAGGTCTATATAAGGCCGAGCCCCCCATGCAGAAAGGGCTAGATTCTCGGATCTTGACAAGCTTCTTCTCCAACTTTTTGTAATTCCTTCACGCAAGATACTCAATACAAACAGCAGGAGTAGGGTATTACCTCTATCATTAGAGGGCCTGAACCTGGGTAAATTTCTTGTGTGCACCACCTGGATCTTCCATACACGTTTCCCCAAATCCTACTACAAATGGATATTGCCGCGAATTCCCCGCGACACCCAGTACCTGTGATGGTCCGAGTCGGTGATTTCCTTTGGCCGCTCGGACCACCCCGACTACATCCCCCACCCGGGAAGATTCCCCTTGGTGGTGGACCCGATCGTTTGTGGTGTCCGCCTCACCAAGGTCCTCATGGACGGTGGGAGTGGTCTTAACATTCTCTACGTCAAAGACTCTTGACGACATGAAGATCTCCCGCTCCGAGATCAAGCCGACTGGTGCCCCCTTCCATGGGGTGGTGCCCGGCAAGATGGCGAGTCCACTCGGGCAGGTCAGCCTGCCCGTCACTTTTGGTACTCCCGACAACTTCCGGACCGAGACCCTCACCTTTGAGGTCGTCGACTTCCCAGGATCGTATCACGCCATCCTAGGGGCGTCCCTGCTACGCTAAATTCATGGCTGTCCCCAGCTATGTCTACCTGAAGCTCAAGATGCCGGGCCCCCACGGGGTAATAACGGTACAAAGCAGTTTCCAGCACGCGTACACGTGCGACCTGGAAAATTGCAACCTCGCCGCGGCTCAAATAGCTGAGGCCGAGCTTGACAACCTCAAGTCGGCTGTGGTTGAGGAAGCACCCCCGGCCAAGAAAGCTTCAGCATCGACATCATTCCAGTCGGCACGGGACACCAAGTCGATCCAGCTCGATCCCGAAGACTCCTCCAAGACGACGCAGATCAGGGACTGCGCTCAGCGACAAATAGGAAAGCGCGCTCGTCAGCTTCCTCCAGGACAACCGGGACATCTTCGCATGGACATCTTCTGACATGCCCAGGGGTTCCAAGGGAGGCTGCCGAGCACTCTCTGAACGTTCGGCCGGATGCTAAGCCGGTCAAACAGCGCTTGCACCGTTTCGCTGAGGATAGACGTCAGGCAATAGGAGAAGAAATAGCCAAGCTTCTAGCAGCTGGCTTCATTAAAGAAGTGTATCATCCCGACTGGTTAGCGAACCCAGTTCTTGTTCGCAAAAAGAATGGAAAGTGGAGGATGTGTGTTGATTATACTAGCCTTAACAAGGCATGCCCCAAAGATCCTTTCACTCTTCCTCGCATCGACCAAGTGATTGATTCCACGGCCGGTTGTGAAATTTTGTGTTTTCTCGACGCCTACTCGGGCTATCACCAGATCAAGATGAAGGAGGATGACGAGATCAAGACGTCTTTCATCACTCCATTTGGTGCTTTCTGCTACGTTTCCATGCCTTTCGGCCTCAAGAACGCAGGCGCTACGTACCAACGGTGCATGCAGCGTTGCCTTCAGTCGCAAATCGGCCGGAACGTACAAGCCTACGTCGACGATGTGGTGATCAAGTCCCAGAAAAGAGAAGACCTCCTAAGTGACTTGGGGGAAACTTTCTCCAACCTTAGGAGATTCAGCATGAAGCTCAACCCCGAAAAATGTGTATTCGGGGTCCCTTCGGGCAAGCTACTCGGTTTCATCGTTTCCGAACGGGGAATCGAAGTCAACCCGGAGAAGATCGACGCCATCGTCAAGATGGGCCCTCCAAAGAGCCTCAAAGATGTTCAACGGCTAACCGGGTGCATGGCAGCTCTCAGTCGATTCATTTCCCGACTCGGCGAGAAAGCCATGCCCCTCTACAAGCTCATGAAGAAGTCGGAAACCTTCACTTGGACATCCGAGGCCCAAGATGCCCTCGACGGCTTGAAGAAGTTCCTAACCACTCCCCCGGTGCTGGCATCCCCAATGCCCAATGAGCCGCTGCTTCTTTATGTTGCAGCGACCACCCAGGTGGCCAGTACCGTCTTGGTTGTTGAACGCTCCGAGCCCGGCCACATCCAGAAGGTCCAGCGCCCGGTCTACTTCATCAGTGAAGTCCTTTCCGAGTCCAAGGCGCGGTACCCTCAGATCCAGAAGATCATCTACGCGGTGTTCATAACATCTCGGAAGCTAGTCCACTACTTCCAAGGACACCCCATCACGGTGGTCAGTTCCTTCCCGATCGCCGACGTCATCAACAATCGCGACGCCACGGGTAGGATTGCCAAGTGGGCAATGGAACTAATGGCTTTCAGCATAGTTTATGCCCCCCGCACGGCCATCAAGTCCCAGGCTCTCGCCGACTTCATGGCCGAGTGGACAGAAGTCCAGTCCCCGACCTCCATCGTCGACCTCGAACACTGGACACTCTACTTCGACGGTTCACTGATGCTCCAGGGCGCGGGGGCTGGAATCGTGCTCATCTCTCCGAAAGGAGAGCGCTTCAAGTACGTGCTTCAAATTCACTTCCCGGCATCCAACAACGTCGCGGAATATGAAGCTCTACTACATGGCTTACGCATTGCGACCTCACTCGGAATCCGTCGGCTCCTTGCCCGCGGAGACTCCGAACTGGTGGTCCGACAGGTGATGAAAGATTGGTCATGTAGAGACCCGTCCATGGAAGCCTACTGCCAGGAGGTGCGCAAGCTCGAAGCCAAGTTCGACGGTCTCGAAATAACACACATCCTCCGCCGAGACAATGAAGCAGCGGATGCGCTCGCTAAGCTGGGGTCTAGCCGGGATGTCGTCCCGACTGGAGTTTTCCTCCAGGAGTTGCATACCCCTTCTATCAAAGCAGAGGCGTCTCCAGAGACCAGCGAGCCATGTCAGGCAAACTCTGATACCGCTCGGGAGGCAAACCAATGAGGTCCTGGTCGTCACTCCCGACTGGGCAGCACCATTCCTTGATTACCTCCTGCGGGATATCCTCCCACCAAACCAGACCGAGGCGCGCCGCCTCGCATGACGCGTCAAGGCCTACGTCATCATCGATGGCGAACTTTACAAGAAGAGCACCTCTGGGGTCCTCCAGCGATGCATATCTCAAGATCAAGGAAAGCAATTGCTGCACGATATTCACTCGGGAGTATGCGGACATCACGCGGCGCCCAAGTCGTTGGTCGGGAAAGCCTTCCGCCAAGGTCTCTACTGGCCGACTACCATTTCAGACGCCGAACATATCGTCCGCACCTGCGAGGGATGCCAGTACTTCGCCCGGCAGACACACTTGCCGGCTCAGGCCCTCCAAACTATCCCGATCACCTGGCCCTTCGCGGTCTGGGGTCTGGACATGGTTGGTCCCCTCAAGAAGGCTCCCGGGGGCTATACACACCTTTTCATCGCAGTCGACAAGTTCACCAAATGAATTGAAGCCAAGCCGGTGGCCACGATAACTGCAGAAAAGGCCGTCGAATTTTTCCGGGACATTGTTTTCTGTTTCGGCGTCCCCAACAGCATTATCACTCAGTTCACCGCCCCATGTTCAGTATTGCCGGAATAATACTCTGACACTCATCCTCAGAGATGGCCGCCAAAGTCATCGACTCGGAGGAGAGTCCCAGTGGGGAAGGTGGTGAAGGCTCCGCCGACCGGCTATAAGCCAAGTCACAGAGGTGAAGTTTGCCGAGCTTGTCGGCGATGAAGTCTAGTTTTCTGAATCGGAAAAACCTGTCCTGGGTCAGCGACAGAGTCCAGGGAGCCAAAACTCATGATTCGGCCGAAGCGAAGTTGTCATTGTCGTTGAAGAAACCCATCTGGATCTTTTCAGATGGATCTATGCGCATAGTCCCTACCTGTCGCGCCAACTATCGGTGTTTTGATCCGGCAAGAAGGAATATGGGGCAGCGTACGTGTAGCAGATCTAAATGGGTGCACACGGGAGACAGGATTTAGACAGGTTTAGGCCCTCTTGGAGAGGTAATATCCTATGTCCTGTGTTTGGTGGATGATATTGCTTGTGTTCCGAGTGCCGAGAGACCTCGAGAGGAGCTCTCTATGTTGCTAGGGTTTGTGGATCTAAGAATATGAAGGCTTATGTATCAATCTGCCGATTGGGGGATCCCTGCCCTGTCTTATATAGGCGGCAGGGGCAGGGTTACATGAGTCCGGATCGGTTTACAAGTATATTTCCTAATCGGTTACAATCAGGATCCAAGATATCGGGTAGGTACATGTTTATGTCTTGGACTCCAAGTTGATGAAGCGCCCCCGTGTAGAACTCGGACTCCGAGTAGTCGGCCCGGTCTACCCTGTGTCTAGAGGGCCGGCTTTGTCCTCCTTGATGATATCCCGGTGCTATGTCACCGTCACCTGTCATCATTTACGTGCCCTCACAAATCATTTCTAAGAAAAATATTGTTCTCGAAAGAGAACATAGTTGTAGCAGGTGCTCGCACAAGGCAATCCACCGAAGGAAAACAAAAATAATAAACTCGATTTATAGTCTTCACCATACCTATTCTTCTTAATAAATAAATATTGAGGTGGAGATTACCGTCTAAGGGGCATAGTTCTTCAAATCCTTGACGCTAGGACAGTGATCACTCCTCCACAAGTAATGACTCCTTGGTGCTGGTGAGATTGTTTGTTGAGGTGTAGTAGAATTAGCGCTCCTAAGTTTGGCATGTTCGATGCATTGCCCGGATACAAGGCTTGGTTGAAGACCATCAAATCTTTTGGACTAACTTTTCCAAATTCCCCTCTTGCCTGTAGAGTGTTAGCCACAAAGTAGAAAAAATAGCGGACTGATGGACATTGAATGGTACTTGCCTTTCGACTTAGTGGATCTATATTACTCTACTAAAAATATGAGGTTAACTCTTGGGATAAATCAGCAAAGACATAGCAGGAATGGTCATCATTATTAGTAAAATTAAAGATATTACACCATTCATCGAGATTTATATCATACTCAACTTTCATAAGCCTAAACTTAATCTTGTCATGATTAATTTCAGAATAACGATGGACGGTGGGTGAAAATGTAAGCACAAATTCATAAGTGAGTCGACGATAACTGTATGTATCATGCGAAGAAAATCTAGCATACCGATATTACGGCATACAGTTTGAAAATCATTATGTATAGCAAGATATACCATTATTGTAGAGCGGCTTCACATATGGTCTACTGTCACACCCTGTTTTTTCAAAACCTAAAAGTTTGGCTTACAAATTTTTTTGTGCTAATAATGTGTTCTCAGGTGAACCTAAGTAAAACCTTGACTTCAAAAACCTAAAAATGGTGCCAAGCCAATCTTAAACCCTATGATGCTCCTCCTCCCAACCACTTCACCTCTAGTCAGGGTTCTTTGTCGACCTTTGTAGTAACCCAGAACCCTTCTCTCCGGAACTTTCCACCTATCGGTATATGTATATATACTCATCTATACTATCTAGACCTTGCCACCTTTTTCTCTCTTCGAGGAAGGTGTACCTCCACCTTATCTTCTCATTGCATCCAACAGTTCTTCTCTCTACCAGACATGTGATCATGTGCTCATGAATTCATGCCCCATACCTTCACCTTCCCTATATCCCCCTAAAATTTCAGCATTTTTGAAACCCTAATCGTTGGCACCCTCAGATTGTCTCAGCCACCATCCATATATACGGGTATACTGGTGGCGATTCTCGAACCTTAACCCCTCCATGACCTCCTATGTTTATTTCAACTTCGTTGCAACCCTATATATGCTTAATTTTCAAGTGTATGTAGGCACGTACACTCTGAATCCTAATCCGCTCCTCCCGAGAAAAAGTAAAACCCAAACATTAGCTTGCTCTGGATCTTCCCCTTTTTCATCCCATCGAACCATTCGGGCCGTATACCTATGTCCATTCCCCTTATCAGTGTGCATATGTGAACATGCTGCAGATAGACCCTCTCCTGAACACCCTCCACTGACGGGCATAAAAAGGTCCATCGCTGGAGGGGAACTCCACCAACGGACGCAAAATAGCCCGTCAGCGGAGAAAGCAGCGAAGAAGAAGGTGAGGAACACCACTGACGGGCACCTAAACAGCCCGTCAGTGGAGATGAGCATGAGGTGGGATAGATGACGCGTCATTTCGACTGACGGGCAGCTATTTGGCCCGTCAGTGAAATGGTGAACATATGACGTGCCAGTTCACTGACGGGCTCTTATATTCTGCCCGTCAGTGGATATGTTGTCTTCACTGACGGCGATCTTTCCCGTCCGTCAGCGATATTTGTTGCTTACGTTGCTGATGAATCACTGACGGTGACCTTTTAAGGGCCCGTCAATGATGCTCCTTACTATAAAAACAGAGCTACAGGGCCTCGCTGCTGGCCAGTGCTCGCGCGCCAACCGGCCAGCAGCGAGCGCCGCCGTCCCACAAGCTGCTGCCGTCGACGCGCCGCCGCCCCCCTTCCCCCTCCCAGCCCACAACCATTTCTTCCCTCTCCCCAACCCTCATCCTAAGCTCTAGAGGGACTAGATCTAGCTAGATCTAGATCTAGATCTAGATTTTGCTCCTCCTCTCACTCTCTCCCTCCTCCTCATCCTCTCACTCTCTCCCTCCTCATCCTCTCACTCTCTCCCTCCTCCTCATCCTCTCACTCTCTCCCACCCTCCTCCTCATCCTCTCACTCTCTCCCACCCTCCTCCTCATCCATATTTCTAGCTCTCTCTCATTCTCTCTCTCCTCCTCTCACTCCCACTCTCTCCATTATCATTTCTCACCAAAAAGATCGCTAGTGCTCGGTAATAATGCTCGCCAGTGTTCTTTTCATGTTGTATATGTATTTGATGTGATTTTTGGTTATCGAATTGATTAGTTTCGTGTCGTAGGTGTTGATCGATGGATCGCAGTTGGATGTACGACAACCGGGCGACAGAGAGTTGGGCTATGGCTTTGAACGAGTTTCTTGATGTCGCCGAACGAGATATGAGGGCAAAAGGTGGCACGAAGATTTGCTGTCCATGTCGCGATTGCAAAAATTTGGTAATGTTCGATACGAGAGGGAGGGTGACGGTACACCTGGCGCTTAAGGGTTTCATGTCAGGCTATACACGTTGGACATGTCATGGCGAGGAGGAGGAAGATCAGGTGTTACAGCAAGCTGCCGAATACGGAGATGACGAAGAAAACGAGGGGAGTATCGAACCTGACACCGAAGGAGAAACGGGAAACAATTTGGCCGATATGGTGCAGGACGTTCACATGGTGGAGCAGGTGGTGATAGATCCCGAGGATGAAAGAGAGGCTGCTAAGTTCTCAAGACTAGTTGAAGACTCACAAATCCCGTTGTGTACCGGTTCCGATCCAGAGCACACGCGTCTGTCGGTCACGCTGGAACTTCTAAGGATCAAGGCAGCCCACAACTGTCCGGACGAAGGCTTCGATGAGACACTGGCTTTTCTTGCAAAAGTTTTTCCGAAAAAACAACTTGCTGCCTACGAGCACCGAAGAAGCCAAGAAGGTTGTCTGCCCTCTTGGGTTAGAGGTGCAGAGGTTCCATGCGTGTCCGAATGACTGCTTTATTTACCGCAAGGAGCACGAGAAGCTGTACAAGTGTCCCACGTGCAACACGTCCAGATTCAAGAGGGGTAGAAAGCAAGCCGATGATGAGGACCCAGTGAAGAGTGGCGCTCCAGCAAAGGTTGTATGGTATCTTCCGGTCCTTCCCCGTTTGAATCGTTTATTTGCTAACAAGAAGGAGGCAAAGCTGCTACGTTGGCACGCCGAGGGGCGGAAAACTGATGATGGAGTGATGAGACACCCTACCGATGCTTCGCAGTGGAGGGCAATCGACGCCCAATACGATGATTTCGGAAAAGATCCGAGGAATATCAGGTTCGGTATGAGTACGGACGGGATCAATCCATTCGGCAACATGAGCAGCAGACACAGCACTTGGCCCGTGGTTCTATGGATGTACAACCTTCCTCCATGGCTGTGCATGAAACGAAAGTACATACACCTCTGTATTCTCATACAAGGGCCGAAGCAACCTGGGAACGATCTGAACATGTATCAACAATTATTGTTCGAAGAACTAGCTACACTGTGGGAACCAGGGGCCCAGGTCTGGGACGCATACGAAGAAGAGTACTTCAATCTGAAAGCGCTGTTGTTCACGACGGTCCAAGACTACCCCGTGTACGGATATCAGTCCTGCCAGTGTGTTCATGGGTACAAAGGATGTGTGAAGTGTTTGGAGTCTACTACAAGTTTACACCTAAAGGGATCCAAAAAAATCGTGTTCATGGGCCACCGAAGGTGGCTGAAACAGAACGACCCGTGGAGGCAAGAGAAGGAATTGTTTGACAATACTGTTGAGGTCCGTTCGGCGCCTCGGGAGAAGACCGGGGTGGAAATCTATGACATCGTGAACACAATGCCCCCTGTTACGCCCGGTAAGAAGTTCCCATGCAGGACGGCGTCTGGAAAAGGAAATCCGTATTCTGGGATTTGCCTTACTGGAGATTCCTAAGCACACGTCACAGCATAGACGTCATGCATGTTGAAAAAAAACGTGTGCGAGAGCTTGCTTGGTATCCTGCTCAACATTTCAGAAAAGACAAAAGATGGACCGAAAGCACGAGCTGACATGGAATTCTTGGGTATAAGAAAGAAGCTGTTGGCTACGAAGCGAACGACCAAGTTGGGGACGGGTGCAGTCAGAATCAAGACGGACTGTCCCGC